>MCJB01019192.1:197026-348270 GCA_002018475.1 Nicotiana obtusifolia | reverse complement strand
CCCCCCCCCCCCCCCCCCCCAAAACTATGTGAAATAGAACATCCATCAATAGTTGGAGTCACTTGTGCCCTCGGGCTCAATATTGCCATTATTCACTAATGGCCATGCTTGCGAACACTTATGTCTCTAATTAAAACACTTACGTCTCTAATTAGACTAATTAAAAGACACATGTCCCCAATTGAACTTTCACCCACTCATCTTCCTTAGCCTTCCTTCCCACAGTTATGGCCTCTGCCTCCTCCTCTTCTTCTCCCTCTCTCTTCACCATTTTTTCAAACCCCAACTTTTTTCAGGTCCCATCTCTGCATTTTCAGCTCCCACATTACAACACTTCTCTAAATTCTTTAACATTCTTGTTTATGAGTTATCTATGCAACGCAAAATATCATCTAGCTGTTTTTGGATAGACTTACATCTTATAGAGACAATGTATCTCTCTAAATAGCTCTTTAAGATTTATACTCTTAGGCAAATACATGAGCAGAAAGAGTGATGACATTGCATCCAACTTAAAAATTAGCTATTCAAATCCGGTAATACTAAAACGTTAGAGCAGAATATTCATGAAAACTACCATTATAGTCGTCTTAACCAAGAAAACTTACTCTAGCAAAAACAATGGAACCGGGCTGAGGAACAGCTCCATGGGACTTATGACCAGTAACTTCCACTGTTGGTCGCTGATGATTAAATTTTAACAAAATAGAGGAAAACATCGTCAACAGAAAGTAATGAAAACCACATAATTATAGATTAGTCTGCTAGGATTCAGAAGAAAACCTGGTCAGGAGAGTCTGAAGGCGGAGGTATGAGAGAACGGAAACCGGTCAGAGAGGCGTAAACGGTGTCGTGTTCGGTTGAAACGTAAGCTCCTTTTCCGGCTTTCAACTGTGACGCTTTACCCAATACTTGTCCCGGCGTCACCACCTCTTGAGTCTCAGTTTCCATTGCTTTCGTCATTCTCCAGCAACGGCTACAAAACGCAGACCTCTCACAAGTACTGTGAAAAACTATTTGGGGTTTTTGCAGTGTTATAAGTCCATGTGGTTGTTAAATTTCTATTTTGTACCCTATATTTAAGCCTTTGATTCTTGGTTTCTAAGCCAAGGGTGGGACTAATGTCTAGGGTTTAAGTTGAAACAAAGGAAAAAAGTTAAAAATTAGTTCATTTCCTTTCATCGGTTTGTTTTGATAGATGAAATAATTTGATAGTTGTGTAGTCCTATACTAGTACTAGTAAAATAATTTGCTCTTTCCCTTTCTTTTGATGAGCAAATAAGTGCTAGTAGTGGAAGAAGAAACAAAAAGACGGTATAAAGTAGATTGAGATTGGTGAGGTGACATGTAACATGATGTCTATTTCTTTAAAATATTAATGTCACATAAGGTTGGCCATCTATCTTGGACAGTCTAACAGATGATGGATATATTTCAACTACTTGAATAACATTAAGTGTAATTTTTGTATGTACTGTATAATGAAGGATACAATTGTTCTCTTTCACATAGTAAATAAAAAATAAAAAATTGGCCCTTCTTTTATCAAACAAGTTGGTCTTTTTATTTTAACATAATTAACTACACAAGCTACTTATTAAAATTAAAAGATTTACCCATTTTTTCCCAATGTTAAACCTGTTATAATGTATACCCGTTTAACTAAAACTAATTATTAGCATACCCATCCCCAATCTTCTTTGAACATCTGATAATCTTTCCTTTCCATTTTAAAGATCCACAACTATGTAATTACCACCATAAACCTCTATCGCCGCTGCCGAGAGTACTACACCGTGGTAATCTTCTATTCAACTGTTTATCAATCGTTATCACATAAAAATAGTGGATGTAATTTTAGATCTGAAGACAAAATAATTGAAACTATATATGAATGAGTTTAAACTGCCATATTTGAATTTTTTATAGTATGTTGCAGTTGAAATTTGTTAGGTATTGTTCTTTGATGTGTAGACTATACCTTTAATGCTGATTTTTGGAGATTTATTGTAAAAAAATTTAAATTTACCATTAAAGGATCTTGAAGCTTGAAACTCATAAACTTGATTTGTTGAGTTTATAATTATTTCGATCCTATTCTGCATGGGGTTTGTTTGAAAAGTTGATTGGAGGTTGTAGCTAAAGCTTAAGCCACTTTGGTGGAGATTTTAAAGTAGACTTTTGAAATTTGGATTGAAATATAGTTGAACTAGCAAAGAAGACGAATTTGTATTGTATACCAGAATGATATACAAATATAGTATTTTAATATACAATTCATTCCAATAGTAAATTGTTACTGTATACAATATAATATAACATTGTACTGTTATATTTTGGTCTTTTTAAACTATTTGAAAATTCTCATAGGGTCCTTTTTTAAAATTTTCAACGAAGTTCTCATGTTATTTTAATTTTTTTCTTAAGCCAAAATATTTAGTTTGAATATTAATCGAAGGTTGTGGCTAAAACTTGAATCAATTTGGTGAAAAGTTTGAGTAGAAATTTGATATTTTGGTCGAAATTGAGTTGAAATTACGAAGAAGATAAATTTGTACTGTATACCAAAATGGTATAAAAAATATACTATTTTGGTATACAATTTATTCCAATAATATATTGTTATATTATACAATATAATGTAGCCATATATTGTTATAATTTTGTCCTTTTAAAATTTTTTGAAAATTTCATTGGTTCCTTTTTCAATTTTTCAATGGAGTTCTCATTTGTTTTCTAATTTTTTTCTTAAGCCATAATATTTAGTTTGAATATTGATTGGAGGTTGTGGCTAAAGTTTGAGTAAATTTTTGAAATTTAGGTCGAAATTGAGTTAAACTGTCACGACCCAATTCCTGCTATAGACTATGATGGCGCTCAAATAGACAAGTATGAAACATGGTAAGTAAACAATGAGTACAGTTATAGGCAAATAATACGGTCTACAGCTGGACAACAAACACAAAGTCCTCAATTATCGGATAACTCCTCAAAAGGAATATATAATGGTCAATACCAAATCAACGGTCACATCTCAAGAGAGGAAACTCATGAGTACACGCACTACTTATTAAGTATTTCGCACGATTCTGTCGAGGCGAGCGGGCCCGATCCTATAAAAGTGTTTCATAGAACTGCAGAGGCGAACGACCAGATCCCATAAGAGTGTGATACATAATCCTGCCGAGGCGAACTACCCGATCCCATAAGAGCGTGTTACAATATCCTACCGAGGCAAACGGCCCAATCCCATAAGAGCGTGGTACAATATCCTACCGAGGCGAACAACCCGATCCTATAAGAGGTTGCTGAGGCGTTCAGTCCGATCCCATTAGAATATGAAGCTTTTATGGGTCTTTGACCCTACTCACAAATATTTGTGTGAGTTATGAGATTCAAGAAAACTTTTCGATGAATACGCACAACGCGAAAGAAATCAATAAGGGAAGTACAATTTCTACGGCTGAACAAGTAGCTCGTCAAGTATCTAAAATAGCAAGTTCATTACTCTACGCAAGTCTAGTCTCAGGTCATAATATGAATTAAAGCAATTGAACATACAAGAATAACGCAAATAATACAATTAAAACATGGTGTGAGTTTAAGTATACCCGGACATAATCAGGAATTCTAGCATACGCACGGACACTTGTCACCTCATACGTGCGTAGCTCTGACAACATGTAGCACATAACAAATATAACACTTACGGGGTAATTTCTCCCTCACAAGGTTAGACAGGAGACTTACTTCTGAAGTTCCATAACCGGCTCCAATGCCTCTCTAACACTTCAAACAGATGCTCATCGACCCGAAACTAGTCAAACAACGTGAAAACTAATAAAAACATACTTCAACACTCATAATTATTCAATTTATAACGAATTTTCAACTCCGCTCGAAAAGTAAACAAAGCCAATCCTCGGACCCACGTACCCCGATTTCGAAATTTTTTGTAAATAAATGTTACCGATAACCTCATGAGTCCATACACGTATTTTGTTTCAAAATCCTAGTTCAAATCGACTCTCAACACTCAAATCCACATTTCTCAAAACACAGTCAAAGTTTCTCAAAATTTCACTTTGATTCTCAAAAATTTGATGTTAAAACTCATGTATAATCATGTAAAATAGTTGAAAATTGAACAAAATCACTTACCCAAAGATTGTAGATGAAAATCTCTCTTCAAAATCGCCTCCTACCGAGCCTAGGGTTCTAAAAATGAGAGAATGTCTCCAAAATTCCGTCTCCCAGCCATTTTACCAGGTGCAGATGTCGCATTTGTGACACAGGGTCTGCATTTACGAACCCTCAAAATTGCGGACAAGGGCTCGCATTTGCGAACCCTAACAGCCTCAAGGAACCTCGCATTTTCAAGAAAAGACTTCGCAATTGCGAAGTTGTGAGTTTGGAAAATGCGAACAAATGTTCGCAATTGCAAATCAAGATAAAAATCTACAGGCTTAGCAACTGCGAAGGGTATTTCGCAATTGCGATACCTGAGCACTAGCAACACCAGCAATCATTCCTGACATGGAAATAGGCATAACTCTCTCGTACGACATTGGAATTCGATAATTCTTGTTGCTATGACTCCGTAATTACGATACGCATCTTGGAGGATCTCCGAAACCAACATCCGAGCCCGATAGCCTTAAAGTCAAACCAAAATAACCTCTAGAATCACGAATAGGACACCAAGACACAAGAAAATCGCAATGAACTTTAAGAATATCTAGAATTGCAACCAAGCATCCGACCACATCAAATCAACTCCAAATGATATCAAATTTTATAGACAAGTTTCAAATGGCGAAACGGACCTATTCCAAGTCCCGAATCCAAAATTCGAGTCTGATAGCCTTAAAGTCAAACCATGGTCAAACTTAGGAAAATTCCAAACCTTTAAATGTCAATTTTTCACAAGAAGCGCTGAAATACTCCCGGACCATCTGACACTTAACCCAAGCATACACGCAAATTCAAAATCAGCACACGAACCTATTAGAACCTTCAAATCCCGATTCCGAGGTCGTTTACTCAAAGTTCAAACCTTGGTCAACTCTTTTAACTTAAAACTTCCGAATTGAGAATTTTCCTTCCAAATCAACTCTGAAATTCAAATCTGAATATACGTACAAGTCATAATGCATAAAGTGAAGCTACTCAAGACCTCAAACCGCGAACGATGCGCTAGAGCTTAAAACGAGCGGTTGGGTCGTTGCATGAACTAACGAAGAAGATGAATTGCTCTATACCAAAATGATACAGGATATACTGTTTTAGTAATTAATATCTAATCAATAGTATATAATTCACTGTAATAGTATACTATTACAGTAGACGGTATAATGTAACAATATACCATCACAATTTGGTCCTTTATTAATCTTTTTAAAATTTCCCTAGGTATATTTTTATTTTCTAAACTAGTTCTCATATTTTTTTTTTTTTAAACAAGGAGTTTAATGGAGTCTCATAGAGATATTATTCTCTGCATCAAAAGTAGGTACTAGAGTGCACATAAAATAGTGATATACCTATTTAATATATTTATATATCATTTCGGTAATATTATTGTCTAGATACTAAATACTATTTTATTGTAATATTAATATATTATTTCGATATACTATATGTTAGAATGTTTACAGTAACTTAAAAAAGATAAAAAAAATAAAAAAGTGTAACGTATAAGTTATTTTCTGATAATTGCTATAGAAAAAATCAAAATTATTTAGTATATTGCTTATATCTTTTATTGATAAAGAGGAAAAACTAAAAAAAATTAAAAGAGTCAAAAGGTGAATGGAATCAAAATTGATTTTTTTTTTTGCAATAATAAATGAAATTTTAAGTAGAGAAAAAAAAAAGAAAAAAAGGAAAAAGAAAAAAGATAACGAAAAAATAAAAGAAAAAAAGAAAAAAAGAAAGAAAGAACGAAAAAGAGAAAAAGAAGACGAAAAAGAAAGAAAAAAAAAGGAGAAAAAGAGGACGAAAAAGAAAGGAAAAAAGATCAAGATATAAATAAGTATAAGGGTTAATGAGTATACTAATGGATAGGACGGGTAAACAATTTGATTTAAGTAGGAATGAGTAAATATTTTAGATTCTATAGGTATTACTAAATCTTTCTCATTAATGAAATTACATGGGTCTGGGATGTCTAAGTTTATGTTCTAACAAGGACATAAAAATAAAAGTTTTTTAACCCGCTTAGGTCTCAATGGGTGGAATTATATGGTGCTAATGCGAAATAACACATGATAAATCGATCAAGATATACACAAATTAACACAAATATCTCCATTATAATTTTTTTAAGAAAATTAAATCCCTTGTACATTCTTTGACTCGAGATGTGATTCAAAGTCTCCTTATTTTTTTAAAAAAATCCATGAAGAGTGAGTTTTAGTGATTTAATGTGAATTTAGTACTTCATGCCATGAATTTTAATTGAACAAATCAACTTTTAGTTAAATAAGAAATGACGTGCTTTCTATATCCTATTATTTTTTTTGTCTACTTGAGTCAACTACGCTAAATCCTATCAATTTTTGTAAGAAGAAATTCAAATATTTGTAAGATGAAAAGGTTTCTACTACATAGCAATTTCCGTTGAACTTCTAGACGGGACTAATGTTATGTTCAAAATTGAAATGATACTCACATTAGATCATACTGTTAATATTTTCAAGGACCTTGGATGCGGAAACCCAAAGCTTATATTAAGAAATTATTATTATTGATTTCAATTAGTCCTCATTTATTTGTACTTAATGAATATTTGAATTTAATCATTTAAATTTTAGTTATTAAGTGCATTTGTTTTCTAGATTTGATCTCGCGGATTTTAATGACTAAATGTGTATAATTTTCTTATTTTATGACCACTTTAATGGGTTATGATAAAACCTACGGGTGTCAATGGTTCGGTTCGGTCGGTTATTTTATAAAATTTGTACTATACTAATTTTTTGATTATTCTATTATATATAACCAAAATTAGACTTTTTGAAACCGTCCCAATCTTATCGGTTTCTCTTCGGTATCGGTACGGTTTGGTCAATATTCGGTATTTTTTTAAAATATCATGTAAAAGTCACTAGTAGAAGTAGAATGCAATAACATACACATTTTTATTGGACTTAGCAAAACTCTCTAGACATTTTCAGATTTTAAAGGGTGATGAATTAAGAAAACATGAAAGATGGCTAGAGTATAGATCCATCAACTATTCTATAATAGCGTAAAAGAAACTAAGCAAATTAATATATAAAAAATATAAATCACTCGAGTGGAAAGATAAGGACTCAAGAATAAAATCTATAAAAGATTAAATATTCAAAATGATAAATCTAAATCATACGAAAGGAAACATATTTAATACATTGTAGTTTGCTATTCATAATCGCTACAATACCTTGTGTCTTGCTAGTGAATATGCTGAAAACAATTCAGTTTCAATAGGAGTAGCATAATAGGTTTGAGAATTAGGATTTTGAGTTTAATTACTTGTTGGCTTGTAACTGTTTTCATAATTCCAAGACCCAAGGAAAAATTTAATACCTTATTATTTTTAAACTTAATATATAAATATATTTTTCACATGTAAATTTATTCGATACAGTTCGGTATTTTTTTTGGTTTATTTTCATAAAATAAAAAACCTACCTAATTATCGGTACGATTATAGATTTATATAAAAACCTACAGTTTTATTAAAAGAAACCTAAAAATCGGTTCGGTAAGGTACGGTTCGGTCAGTTTAGTCGGTTTTTAAATATCCATTGACACTGCTAGTAAAACCTATAACATCTTAAAATTGTTAAGATGCTATCATTCATTTTGACTAGTAACCGTTGTTACCCCCCATCATTATCAATAAATTCCACCCACCAACGCCATCATCAACTACAATCACCATCATATATAGACTATCATCACAATCAACAGTCTCCATCACTAACACTATTTATAATCATTACCACCATTAGTTACTGCTATATATCGCCAACCTCCTCTATCAGTCACCACTATCATCAGCAATCACTATCATCCACCACAATTATTATCTGCCACCACTAACTACCACCATATCAATCATCACTGTTAACCATTATTACTAGTCCCATCACCACTAGCTATTATTATCACTGTTAATTAGCATTTGTGAACAGGTTCTCGCAAATGTGAGACCTGCAGACCTGATGCACCAACATTATTTTTACGCCAAAAATCAGTGCTCTAAGCATCCAAAACTCACCCAAGCCCCTTGGATTTCAACTCAAATATGCGCACAAGTGCAATAACATCCTACAAACTTGATCACTCATTTAAATCACCAAATTAACATCACACAACAAGAATTTATCATCAAAACTCAGGATTTTCAAGTTTAAAGTTAAATTTTTTAATTTTTCACATAATGCGCCGAAATGCACTTAGGTCACCGAGGACCCCAACAAAATATACGTACAAGTTCAAAAACATCATTCGAATCAACATGAATCGTCAAAATACCAATCCGAGGTCGTTTACTAAAAATGTTGACCGTGGTCAACTCTAGCCTCTTTTAAACTCAAATAATCATATTTTCTTCAAAATTTTACGCAAAAACTTTCTGAAAATCGACACGGATCATGCATGCAAATCAGTAAACATCAAATGAAGCTATACTAGGTCTTGGAACATTAAAATTAAATCTAATACTCAAAACGACCAGTCGGGCCGTTACATTCTCCCCCACTTAAACATACATTCGTCCTCAAACGTGCCAAGAGCCGTTCCCAAGCCATCAAATCACTGCATAACCTCTCCATACACATACCCGTGGGTGATCCCATGTCACCCCAACCCGTGTATGCCTGACAACACAACTTAAACCTCTCCATACACATACCCGTGGGTGATCCCATGTCACCCCAACCCGTGTATGCCTGACAACACAATTTAACTGAAGATCTTACTTCATCCTTAGCCCATATACCTTAGAACCCAATCCTCAACATCCAAAACTCACCATAAAACCCGCATCTCGCATCAATACACTATAAGTTTGAACAAGCTGAATCAAGCCATAACCATAAACCAAGGTATAATCACATGATCTTCCACATAACTCAGATGTCCGTAGAAGTAACCTCCGACCGCCATAGCTGGCGAATAACAATCCCGCTACAGGTAATATACTTCATATCAAATAAAACGTTGTTCTGGACCTTCGCAATGCTACTAGTGATAAAAGAAACATGCAGAAACTCATAACTACCAATAAAATCGACAAGTCAAGAAGCTCTTTCGTCCGACAAGGACCATTGCCAAATTTTGAGCAGAAATATATTATCATTCTTTATTATGACCCAAAAATATAACTACTTGTGATGGCACTTAACCCCCAACCACTAGGTAAGCCAATTAGCAACTATCCAATTCAAATGAGATTTAATGAGAAGATAAGTGATGAAATAATTAAACTTTTATACAAAAATCCCAAAGATTGGTAATTACAAATCATGAGCTTCTAATACTTAGAGTTTAACAAAGCTGGTACGAAATAAATAGATCATTTGTTTGAAATGTACACGAACAGATTTATAAATCTAAAGCTACCAAGAACAAGAGGCAGCTATAACCGTAACACAGGTTCATCATCAAAGCTAGCTCCCACCATACACAACAATATTAGCTTCAAAATCTGCATGCAAGGTGCAGAAGTGTAGTATGAGTACAACCGACCTCATGTACTCAATAAGTAACAAACCTAACCTTAGGTTCAAAGTACTGACGAGCTTGGACAACGGTCAGAGTCTAACACCAATAGCCAACAACAACTCATAACAATATAATAAAAGTAGTACAGGAAATAACTCAAATATATAATGCTCAGCTCGTTCACAGTTATAGAAGATAGACATGCTTTTCAAGTATAACAGTAAAGCCCAAATCTTTCCCTGAAATCACCAAAGTATGAGTAAGTCAGAAATCCGTGATTTTTTCCAAAACCTTTCAACAATAGATAAGATGTTTCAATTTCGGATAGCATAAAGTAAGTATATTTATATGCCTACATGTCAATGTGCATGTGAAGTCCTGAATGTCACAAAACCGTTTAGCATGAGGAAATGCATCTCAATGCTTGTATGTCAAGTATACTTGTCAATGCAATGCATCACAGTGATGAACTCATGTACTCACACTCTCAGAGTACTCATTTCACTGTCTCGCACTCCCACTTATCACGCTCAATCACTCAGCACACTCGGTCACTCAGCATTGTACGGTACCTGTTGCGGTGCGCAGCCTGATCCCATCATGAATCAATAAAAACTGGGCTCACTGCTGGTAGTCAGAATCCGGAGGGGTGGATGCTGCCCAAGCGCTAATATAAGCCATCATGGCCTGCTGCGGCGTGCAGTTTGATCCCATCAATAATATATATAAAGCCCATAGGGTCTGCTGCGGCGTGCATTCCAATTCATATAATAATAGTATATATAAAGCCAATATGGCCTGCTGCGGCGTGCAGCCCGATCCCATAATGAATCAAATAAACCTGCTGCAGCGTGCAACCCGATCCCATCAATATCACTCCCAATCCGGCCCTCAGGTCCCAACTCAGTCATCATTCTCTCCAGTCTCTTGGGTTCCCAAATCTCATGCTAATCATCCCAAACATGATAACATGATGTGACAACAAATGATAACCGAGACTGAGATATGATATGCAAATGAATGAACATGACTGAGTATGAAACTGCAATTTAGGAAAATAACTCAACAACAGAAATGACCTCAGTGGGTCCCAACAGAATAAGCATATAGCCTAAACATGGTTTCTAACATGGATCACAGCTCAATTACTCTAGCACGTAGAAATTTCATGGATAAAGACAAGATTAGGTAACCACACAGTACCACAGAATTAACCGAGTCACTATTCACATAGTGCACGCCCACACGTCCGTCACTTAGCATGTGCATCACCTCAACACCAAAGACATAACATGTATATTCAGGGGTTCATACCCTCAACACCAAGTTTAGAAGTGTTACTTACCTCGAACAAGCCAAATCCAATACCGAGCAAGCCAAACAATACTTTAGAAATGCCATCCCGTGCTTACCGACCTCTGCTAGCAACTAGCTAAAAGAAACTCAAGAACATCAAATAATGCCAAAGGAAATAAACCCAATTGATAAAGGTCGAATCTTTAATCAAAAGCCCAAAGTCAACCAAAAAGTCAAACACGGGCCTACACCTAGGAACCCGACGAAACTCACAAAATCTGACAATCCATTCAAGTAAGACTCCAACTGTACTAGTTTCACTCAAATCTGACTCCGAATCGATATTTAAAACTCAAAAATTCACTTTATGAAACTTTAGACAAAATCTCCCAAATTTTACTTTGAAATCATCAATCAAATGCCAAAAACAAAAATGGATTCATGAAATATAACCAAAACCAAGAATAAAATACTTACCCCAATCTATGTGGTAAAAATCACCATGAAAATTGCCCAAATCAGAGCTCCCCAACTCAAAAATATGACCAAATGAACAGACCCTCCATATTAAATGTTTCTGCCCAGTTGTTCTGCCTCATTTCTTGTGCCAAGTAATCCCGAAACTCTTGCTACCTCCAATGGATTTCTTGTGAAATTCTAGTCAGGTTAGGCTTTTGAATCACTTCATTTGACCTTATAATGAAGGAGATATGTTGGTTTCAATATATGAGTGGTGCAGATTTTTAAATACGAATTCAGCGGCAATTTCTTAATTAATCTGAAAAAATTTGGTAATCCAATTCTTAGTAAAATGATCATAATTTCCTCATACGATGTTGAAACTTGATGATTCCAGTTGCTATGGTTCCAAAATTACGATACAGATCTAATGCTTCAATCAAAACAGAAATTGGAGCTCATTTGCTTAATATGGTACCGTTTATGCTTGATGGAACATCGTCGAAACATAAAAAACGAGCACAACACAACCCAAACCTATCCGACACTCACCCGAGCTCCTCGGGACCCCGTGCAAACATACCAACAAGTCCCATAACATAACACGGACTTACTTGAGGCCTCAAATAATGCATAGCAACATCAAAACCACGAATCGCACCTCAAATCGAACTTAATAAATTTGAATCTTTCAACTTCAAAAACTCGTGCTGAACCTTATCAAATCAACTTGGAATGAACTCAAATTTTGCACACAAGTCCCAAATGGCATAATGAAGCTATTCCAATTCCCGAAACCACAACCTGAATCCGATATCATCAAAGTCAACTCCCAGTCAAACTTATGAACATTCCAAACTCTGATCCGAGCATTCGCCCAAGTCTAAAATCACCATCCAGACCTAATGGAACCATCAACATTCCGATTCGAGGTCAAGTACTAAAAAGTTAAACTTGGTCAACTCTTCCAACTTAAAGTTTCCTAGTTGAGAAGCATTCTTCCAAATCAATTCTGAATAACCTGAAAACCAAAACCGACGACACACACAAGTCATAATACATCATACGATGCTACTCAAGACTTCAAAGTGCTGAACGAAATACAAATTCTCAAAACGACCGGCTGGGTCGTTACATTCTCCCCACTTAAACATACAGTCGTCCTCAAACATGCCAAGAGTTGTTCCTAATCCGTCAAATCACTGTGTAACCTTGCCATGCACATACCCGAGGGTGATCCCACGTCACCCCAATTCATATAAGCTTGACAATACATCATAACTGAAGATCATTACTTTAACCTTAGTTTGTAAGCCTTACAACCTAATTTCTAACATCTGAAATTCATTACAAGACCCGAATCTCGTATCTACACACTGTATGAGTTTGCACAGGCTGTATCAAGCCAAAACTATAACCCAAGATGTAATCACTTGATATACCACACAACTCGCATACTCGTATATTAATTCCGGATGACAGTAGCTGGTCAAAACAAACCTGTTACCGATAATAAACCTCATATCAAAGAAAACCTCATTTCAAAACCTTCGTACACTATCGATGATGAAAGAAACACGCAAAAACTCATAACTACCCCTCAGACCAATAAGTCATGGAGCTCTCTCTCATTCGACAAGAAACAAAGCCAAATCCTAAGCCGACTTCCGGTTTTATTCTTCCAAACATACCGTAATCAAATCTGATAGTATCCATTCAAGGTCCGATGACCTTACCTCATCAAGCATAATTATTCTATTAACATGCCACACCAATACGACCTAAAGTCACAACCATGCAATCCATGCACCAATAAGCAACAATTCAAATGTACTCAAGCATGAAAAATGACTCAAACGAGAGAACCGTCTCGCAAACTCAACAAGTACCACCACAAATAAAATGCTATGAACCCATCACACATGGTAGAACCAAGACACACGAATCAATCACAAAGGATCATATCTCAACATAACTCAGCTGCAATGCGTGACCCCATCCAAACACTTGTCCATATAAATTACCTCAAGCCACAATGCTCAAAATCAACAATCACACGCAATTTGACATCAAATACATGAAGTGCATGACCATAACCATGGAAAAGCAAGTAACATAATATACCACAACCTGAAAAGACCATAACCAAGGCGCAATTAACCATTCCACACCCCAATCACCATCTCGCTCGAATTCCTCTATAAGACCCAAATAGAACCGCACCATATGTGCATATAACCAACGAATCACAACCCCTCGTAGCATGGAAGAGTAACACATAGAACATATCAGATACGAATAAAATCAATTCTAACTGAATGGCACATCCTTCAACAATAGCAGTACAGAGCCAACAAATCTGAGCCGGTGTCGAATACACGTCCTTACTTGGCTTACCAATAGACCCCCAAATCAACTACGGCCATCCCTGAATGGACAAATAGCCCTCCAAAAGTCCACAATGACCTATCTATAAGACGTAGCGCCATCTGTCTAACTTTTGCCACATCTTCACAGTCCGCAACCCTGAAACAATATGCTTCCGAGAACTCCTAGTCTCCAAATCTACAGAACACATGAATCACCATAGTTGATCCTAGCTCCACTACTCGAACAACTAACACATCTCTCATACACAATCATCCCATGAGAAATACTTCTATTATTCCCATGCGCCATATGGCAAAAATCTAAATATCTGCTGTTGAGCAACTAGGCGAGTACCGCAATACCAATGAAGCATCCGAAGTTAGAACACAGTGTGCCTTCTGAATGGCACCCTTCTCAAGCAATATCCAGCAGTTATAGCATTCATCTAAACATCGGAAACCGTCCATGCTGTTTAAGAATTCATGACCTTCCCTTCAAGACTAAACTGTGATCTTGCACATGCAAATCTCAATCCAACACAACACACCGCATCTATCATGTCATCATATGAAAAGTACGAGAATCTCATAATCAGCTCTGAGTCAAAAGCAGAATATATACCCCGTCAGTCAGAAACCTTCCATTTTATCTCATCTAGGAGAAAATCACAATACGTAACATGCTCCTCATGGTAGTAGGAAATATCCATCTCAAATCGTGGTAGAAACCATCGAGAACTCTTCGAAACCTATTTGCACATAATCAAGCCATCAGAAATGAATCTCTCTAACTCAACCAAGCCACGCAAACCGCCAAGCCCAAGAATATTGCCACAAAACACCTGTAGAAACTCACCACATCATAAGTACCCAAAGAATCGATCATATTCATTATCGTGTTGATCCAACCTACTACCAAGCTGTCATATATCTCCTAGTTCCTTCCAAATTACCCTCAAGTTGATACTTCTCCTTGCCAGAACACCACAATCCTTACCCAAAGCTCACCACAAGAGATCCTAGCATAAAACCACACTGCCCTAAGGCCCATAAGCTGTTGTATTTCCATTTAAACACTCAAAATACCATATCCGAGATACCTTCTATGAAGATGGATTCAATTTATGAAACTTTAGACAAAACCTCCCAAATTTCACTTTGAAATCATCAATCAAATGCATAAAATGAAGATGGATTCATGAAATATAACCAAAACCGAGTATAAAATACTTACCCCAATCCATGTGGTGAAAATCGCCTCCAAATTTATCCAAATCCGGGCTCCCCAACTCAAAAGTATGACCAAATGAACAAACCCTCGATATTAAATATTTCTGACCATTTGTTCTACCTCGTTTCTTGTGCCAAACAATCCCGAAACTTACTTTTGATTCCTCCAGTGGATTCCTCGTGAACTTCAGGTCAGGTTAGGCTTTTAAATCACTCTATTTGACCTTACAATGAATGAAATATGTTGGTCTCAATATTTGGAAATAGTGCAGATTTTTAAATACGAATTCAGTGGCAATTTTGTAATTAATCTGAAAAAAATCTGACAACCCAATTCTTAGTAAAATAACCATAAATTTCTCATACGATGTTAAAACTTGATGATTCCAGTTGCTATGGTTCCAAAATTATGATAGGGATCTAATGCACAAGTAAAAATAGAAATTGGAGCTCATTTGCTTAATGTGGTACCATTTATGCTTGAAGAAACGACGTCGAAACATAAAAAACGAGCACAACACAACTCAAACCTATCTGAAACTCACTCGAGCACCTCGGGTCCCTGTCCAAACATACCAACAAGGCCCATAACATAACACAGACTTAATCGAGGCCTTAAATCATGCATAGCAACATCAAAACCATGAATCACACCTCAAATCGAACTTAATGAACTTTGAATCTTTCAACTTTAAAAACTCGTGCCGAACCTTATTAAATCAACTCGGAATGAATTCAAATTTTGCACATAAGTCCAAAATGACATAACCAAGCTATTGCAATTCCCGGAACAACAATCTGAACCCGATATCATGTCAACTTCCAGTCAAACTTATGAACATTCCAAACCTTCAAATTTTTAACTTTCACCAAATAGTACTGATACCTTCTAAAAATATCCAAATGCAAATCCGGGCATACGCCCATGTCCAAAATCACCATCCGAACCTAACGGAACAATCAAAACTTTGATTCGAGGTCAAGTACTAAAAAGTCAAACTCGGTCAACTCCTAGTTGAGAATCATTCTTCCAAATCAATTCCGAATAGCCTGAAAACCAAAACCGACGATTCACATAAGTCATAATACATCATACGATGCTGCTCAAGACTTCGAATAGCTGAACGAAAAACAAATTCTCAAAACGACCGTCTGGGTCGTTACATTCTTCCAAACATTCCTTGTCCTAATACGGTACTGCAAATATTAGGTCTAAAAACCTTATCTCAGCTAATGCAAGCAGCCCAACCGACAAGTGATACGCGCAAATTACACCTTAATAAATAGTGTAAGCGGTCGATGTCAAATATAATAACCCAACAAGGTTGGGGTCGAATCCCACAGGGAATAGGTGTGAAACGTTTACTTGATTAGCGTATTACTTAACTACAGTCATAATTCTATTCAGGTAATCGTAACAAAAGTATGAATTGAATTTAGATTTAAATAAAGTCTAATCGCAATATTGAGAATATGAATAAAATGATTAAAGAAACCAAGGTTGTGTCCCCCTTAATGAAGTGTAATGCTATTGATGTCAATATGATATATGTCCAATGGAAGAATCTTTTGATATGAAATTGATGTCTAATTGATTACCCAATATCTTCCGATAGTTGGGTAATATTTTCTCTTTATGATTTTTCCAAATATAAAAGAGTTTTGGTTGAGAACAATCAATTTATGCCAAATTAAAACCCACTTATTTCTAAGCGATTTTATTAAACAAGGTTTAAAGCCTTGAGTCTTTGAAATTTACTTCTACCAAATTCTACCCCGCTTTCCCAAGCAAAGATGGAATTTAATGGCGTTTGTTAATGTTTGCAACCACCAACAATTGTTTAAAGAATGAGAAGTAAACAAATATCAAACCTCTTGAAAGGCTAAAGAGGTTTCACAAATAAAACAAAGAATGCCTAAGATCATCTCTCCAGCTAAGTATAATTATAATAGGCGTCGAAAAACCAACCGGGCAAGTTCTAGATGGCAGAAGAAAACACAAGAATTATCTATACAAAGAGCTCACACACATGGCACACAAACTATTTGGTTAACATAGTTTAAAGCCTTAGAGTTAACATTTGGCAGTTCAAGGCTTTCATTATATATAAATACATGACTCTAGGTAGACATAGAGTCACAGAGTGAGCCTCAAGTTCACACAGTTGATCTGTTGAAAGGGTACAATCTATATACAGACACACATGCTTGATACTAGACAATTACACCATCCCGGTCAACATGTTTTATTTTACTTTCCTGGTTCTACTATTACACCCTTGAAAAAGAACCCGGCAAAGAAAAAACAAGGGGAATTTTATTTCTAATTACTAAAGATGAAAAACTTCTACTAATTAAAGACAACATATATACAAAAATCATGAAGCACTAGTATATATTTTACAATTAGTAATGTCGCAAAAGATACAATAATACAGATCAAATATACAGATAGGCTACCACCCCAACCGAAAGCATGTATTGTCCCCAATGCATAAGAAAATATAGTAGAGTTCAAGGGGCTCCCTGGGGCGCACTAAGCGATATGGGAATCAGTAGCCGGTTGACCCTCTGCAGCTGAAGGAGGGATGTTGGACGGGAACTATTGGTGGGGCCACTGAGCTGCTAGCCTCGCCCGCTGATGGATGAGTGGCCGATGGATCTGAATGGGCAGCCAAATCTGCTAGCAAATGTTGTATGGCCCGCTGAATATTTGCGTACTCCTCATCCTCCTTTTTAGGAGCAGCAATCTGTTTGCCCTTCTCTTGAGGGCCTTCATCCTCGTCGGACCATGAATCGTCCTCCTCTGCCTCTTCACCTTCTAACTCTGATGAATGTCCGGATGTCTCCTCATCATCAATATCAACATGTACTGGAGGAGCTGGAGATTGAGACATTCTGGCAGGCTAAGGTGCAATGTCTGCCATCAGAGTTGTGAAGTCTAATCCCAGGTCTGGTGCAGTCGTGTCTGCACCTTGGTCACCCTCTTTGGGGAGGAGGGATGATAGGTCGAACTCCAAGTTTTGCATTTTCTGGAGTTCGGTCTTCATAGATGCCACCTCCTCCCTTAGCTGAGGTAAACCCCTGACCTCACCTCTCTCGATCTATTTAACCCTGAACTTGAGCTTGTGCAAGCGATCCCCAAACAATGTTTGTTGTTGTTGGAGAGCTGTCACTGACGTTTGTATTGGAGTCAGGGCTTATTTGATAAGGTTTGGCAGGGTTTTCAAGAGTTGGTCCACCTTGGCATTGGCATGCTGTGCAATGAGACCAAGTCTTGAGAGGGCTGGCAGTGTAGACGAAGGTTGGCCAGTGGTGGATTGGGAGGCAGGCTCTGCAGCAGAAGTGGAGGCCTCTGAAACCTGGGGAGATATAGGAGTCTGGGAGTCAAGGTCCTGGAGTGGAGTCTCTGGTGGGGCAGCAACATAAGTGATACCAGTGATATCTATATCCCTCGTTTCCTTTCCGGTTTTGTCTGTGGCATGAGAGGCACGTTCACAGCTTTGCAGAGGGCTTTGATCAAACTCGGAAATGGAAGTGAGGTGGCACGGTGTGTTTCCCGGATACTAATCTCCTGGAAGATTAGATTCCCCACATCGATTTTGATACCGGCCATGATGCACGCAATGAGAAGGGCTTTCTCAATGCTTATATCAGTTTTGTTTCTGGACGATATCAAACGGGAGGTGACGAAGCTCAGCCAAAATCGACCCTCCCTTGTGCGATCCTCTTTATAAATCTTCTTTCCAGGATTTATCCAAGCAGGAGTCCCTTTTGCTATTACGGACGCTATCCACCCATGTTCATTCTCTCTATTGGAGTACTTGGCATCGTACTCGGCTGTGCCTGATTGCCAATCGGGGAAGTATATTTCATTAATTTCCTCGCTGTTGCAGAACACATTCTTTCCCCGAACCAGGACGATGCCAGTAAATACTTTGTTACGTTTGTGGTGCGCCGTTCTGGAAGCTCCATAGGATGCATAGAACTCCCGGACCAGTGACTCGTTGAACTCCTTAGGGGCCTCAGTGAAGCACTCCCACTTTCTCGCTTTTATGTTGTCGAGAATATGGGGGTACTGTTCTTGGAGTCCATTTATGCTCAACTACTTCTCACCCAAGATTTTTCTTTTTGTTAGTCCCTCTCTATACAGTTCCCTCGAGCCTTCAACCCCGAATCGGTGATGAAAGTCATCTCCATATTTCCTTCTAGCCTCAGCCTGTAGATCGACTGAAGGCAAGAGATCCTCCTCATCAGTCTGGGAGGTGCTTGGCATATTTGGTTCCTTTCGCACACGTTTTGGCTGCAATGTGTGACGACCAGATGGTGCCCTTTTCCTTGCGACATGCTTTTGAGGTGCCATATCTGTATAAGGGTAAAATATGAGCGACACTGGAAGCAAAAGGGAAAAGAAAATAGAAGAAAGCAACAAAAATGCGATCGCAAATTCACCGCAAAGTGAGATGTGCGATCACAAAACCTACGCAGATGTCCTGGTGTTAACAAGGTGTTCTGCCCTAGTTTGCTGTGCCTTTGCGGTTCGCATAGTAGGTATGGGACCACAAATGGCTCAGCATTTGGCATCTTCTTCAGGTGACTAGGGTTTAAGGATGCGGCCAAAATGCGAACCACATTTTGATTTTTAGTTCATTCCCCTATAAATGGCAACCCTAGATTTCTCTACCCATCACCCAAAAACACCCTAGCATCTACGATAGGCCATAAAATCGAAAAAAAAAATTTAGAATAAAAACTAAAGAAAACACAGCAAAGCTAGGAGTCGAGTAGATCAGTACACGTACCAATGAAGAAGATTTCAGGAAATATGGAGATTTTTAAACAGATCTTTGTCCTTGGTACGATTCGAACTATGCTTGCTGCTGGTCATTCTTTTCTCTGATCGTTTTTCTTTTCATTTTTTTTATTTTGTTGTGAGGTGTTTTGAAGGATTAAATTGTGAGGGAATGCGGAGCCTTACCCGGCATTATGCGATGGGTAAGTCACCGCATAACACAATATGCGATCGCATATGTGTTATGTGGTGAGTTCTGCTGAAAGGGTCTCAATGCGAGGCGACTGCAATCGCATAGTGCAAATGCGGTCCGCATAATGAACTACCTTGTCACATTTTTGTCAACAATTTGAGCCAAACTCTCTGCTTCTGTTTGCGATAGAAATGCGGACCGCATTTGCACTATGCGATCCGCAAACTGCATTACCTTGTCGCAGTTTTGTCAACAATTTTGGCCAAACTCTCTGCTTCAGTTTGCGATACAAATGCGGATTGCATATTGCAAATGCGACCGCATTTGTGCAGCAACCGTCACATAGTGGTTTTTCTTCACTTTTAGGCATTCTGTCCCAGTATTGTGTCCTTTTGAAACTCATGCATTCTAACACACCCTTCAAATAGCTTGAGGAAACCTATCTATCAAAAACTTAAAAAAATTTACAACAACAATAAATGTTACCACACATGGGTTGCCTCCCATGAAGAGCTTGATTTAACGTCGCGACACGACGAAGTTGAGACTCCTCTGAATTTACGCAATGGTCTGATACTGACCATCTTTGAGAGTCAGCTACTCCACCAAGTGCTTCTCACCATCTGATCCCAAGTAATGTTTGACTCTTTGGCCATTCACTTTGAAAGTTCGGAGCCCATCCTCCAATGCTAATTCTACGGCTCCAAAGGGAGAGACATCAACTACTTTGAATGGACCAGACCATTTCGATTTTAGCTTGCCCGGAAATAACTTGAGTCTGGAGTTGAAAATCAATACCAAATCACCCGCCTTGAATTCTCTTTTTAGGATCTTTTTATCATGGAAAAACTTCATTCTCTCTTTATACACAGCTGCACTTTCATATGCATGGAGACGGAATTCCTCCATTTCGTTCAGTTGTGTTAGCCTCAAAGTTTCAGCTTCTGCCCAGTCCATGTTCAATCTTTTTAAGGCCCACATAGCCTTGTGCTCTAGTTCCACAGGTAGATGGCATGCTTTTCCAAAAACTAGCCGATAAGGAGACGAACCAATGGGAGTCTTGTATGCTGTGCGGTATGCCCACAGTGCATCATCTAGCTTCTTCGACCAGTCGGTCCTGTTTGCATTAACCGTTTTTGCTAGAATGTTCTTTATTTCCCGGTTGGAGACATCCACTTGACCGCTTGATTGCGGATGATAGGATGTGGCTACCTTGTGCTTGACACCATACTTTTCAAGGAGAACTTTGAAGGCTTTGTTGCAGAAATGTGACCCCCCATCACTAAGAATGGCTCTGGGAGTGCCAAACCGAGTGAAAATGTTCTTCTATAAAAATGTGGTCACACTCTGTGCCTCATTGTTTGGTAGGGAAATTGCTTCTACCCATTTGGACACGTAGTCCACAGCCACTAAAATGTACTTCGTCCCGCATGAGCTTATAAAGGGGCCGATGAAGTCAATTCCCCAAACGTCGAAGATTTCAATCTCCATCATGAAATGCATTGGCATTTCATGCCTCTTAGAGATTGGACCTTGTCTTTGGAATTGGTCACAAGCCTTAACCAATTGATTAGCATCCTAGTAGATCGAAGGCCAATAAGTAACCACATTCCAAAACCTTCGTCGCTGTTCTATTTCCCCCATGATAACCCCCAACCGGTGAGTCATGACAAGCCTTTAGAATTTGCATCATTTCTTCTTCTAGCACACATCTTCTGATGATGTTGTTTGCACAAACACGGAATCAGAAAGGCTCTTCCCAGTAGTAATTCCGACAATCTCTCAAGAACTTCTTCTTATGATATGACTCCAACCCTTCCGGAATAAGGTCACTAACTAGGTAGTTAGCGATGTCGGCATACCAAGGAGCAAAGGTCTTAGATAAGGCCAGTATGTGTTCATCTGGGAATGCATCATTGATTTCCATATCTCCCTTTGGTCTCCCAGCTTCTTCAACTCTTGACAAGTGATCCGCCACTTGATTTTGAGTTCCTTTCCAATCCTTGACTTCAAAGTCGATCTCTTGCAGCAACAAAACCCAACGAATCAACCGAGGCTTTGCATCCTTCTTTGCCATGAGATAGCGAAGAGCTACATGGTCTGTGTACACTATCACTTTGGAGCCCAGCAAATAAGCACGGAACTTCTCAAAAGCATAAACTATGGCCAGTAGTTCTTGTTCAGTCACTGTGTAGTTCATCTGCGCCCCATTGAGTGTTTTACTGGCATAGTAAATCGGGTGAAGAACTTTGTTGTGGCGTTGGCCAAGCATTACTCCAATGGCTACACCACTGGCGTCACACATAAGCTCGAACGGAAGTGACCAATCGGGTGTGACAATGATAGGTGCCGTGGTGAGCCTCTGCTTCAACTCCTCAAAAGCTTTGAGGGATTTCTCATCGAACACGATCTTGGCATCCTTCTCAAGGAGTTTGCACATAGGATTTGCAATAAAAGAGAAATCCTTGATGAAACGCCTATAGCACCCGGCATGCCCCAAAAAACTGCGAACACCTTTTACGGAAGTGGGTGGAGGAAGCTTAGAAATGATTTCTGTCTTAGCCTTGTCTACCTCTATGCCATGCCTTGAGATTTTATGTCCCAACACAATGCCTTCATCCACCATGAAGTGGCATTTCTCCCAATTCAGCACAAGGTTGGTCTCTTCACATCTCTTGAGCACTTGTTTAAGATTACCAAGACAATTCTCAAAAGACTCACCTACCACCGAGAAATCGTCCGTGAAGACCTCAAGAAAATCCTCCACCATGTTGGAGAAGATGGACATCATGCATCTTTAAAATATGGCCGGAGCGTTGCATAAACCGAATGGCATCTGGCTAAAAGCAAATGTTCCATAGGGGCATGTGAATGTCGTCTTCTCTTGATCCTCCAATGCTATGTTGATCTGATTGTAGCCGGAGTATCCATCAAGGAAACAATAGAAGGACTTTTTCGCTAGCCGATCAAGTATTTGATCAATAAAAGTCATAGGGAAATGATCCTTGCATGTAGCACTGTTGAGTTTTTGATAGTCCATGCACACCCTCCAGCCGGTTACTGTTCTTGTTGGGATAAGCTCGTTTTTCTTATTTGTAATCACAGTCATGCCTCCTTTTTTCGGCACGCATTGCACCGGGCTCACCCACGAACTATCAGCAATGGGGTAGACTACCCTGGCATCCAACCATTTGATTATTTCCTTCTTTACTACTTCTTGCATTGACGGGTTCAACCGTCATTGGTGTTCTACACTTGGTTTGGTCCCACTTTCCAATTGAATTTTATGTTCGCAAATTCCAGCAGGGATCCCATGAATGTCTGCAATTGTCCATCAAATGGCTTGCCTATGCTCCTTTAAGACTTTCAACAATTGTTCCACATGCACATCATTCAACAAAGAAGAAATAATTACTGGTAAAGTATCATTTAAGCCAAGAAATTTATACCTCAAGTGCGGAGGAAGTGGTTTGAGCTCTAGTTGTGGTGGTTCAATAATAGATGGTTTTGCGGGAGGTGTAGATCTATTCTCCAAATCGAGAGAGAGCTTTGGTGGAGCATAAGAGTAAGAACCACGCCCCTCCAATGCATTTACCGACTCCATAAAACCATCCATATCCTCACAGTCAAAGTTCACCAAGATAGCAGCCAATGCTTCACCGAGGCATTATTCTTCCATCTTCATTTCAACCGCATCTTCCACCTCATCAACAATATCAATCACTGAAATGCTTTCATACTCATTCGGTAGCTTCATACCCTTACTTACTTGGAATGTAACCTCTTCATTATTCACTCGGAATTTGATTTCATTCCGTTCCGAATCCATAAGTGCTCTTCCAGTGGCTAGGAATGGTATCCCCAAGATAATAGGGATTTCTTTGTCAACAGCACAATCAAGAATTACAAAATCAGCGGGTATATGAAACTTTCCCACTTTCACAATCACGTCATCAACAATTCCTACCGGTTTCTTGATGGAACGATCAGCCATTTGCAATCTCATACTTGTTGGCCTTGGCATTCCTAATCCCTCTTGTTTGTAGATGGCTAGCGGCATTAAGTTAATGCTAGCCCCATTGTCACAAAGGGCCTTTGCAAAATCACGCAGCCCTATAGTGCAAGGAATAGTAAAGGCTCCCGGGTCTTCATTCTTTTGAATGGGGTTTGTGGCAATAATAGAACTAACCCGGTGAGTCATGTTCACCACCTCATTCTTGGTGGTTCTCTTCTTGGTAATTAAATCTTTTACGTATTTAGCAAAACCAGGCATTTCTTGAAAAGCTTCCAAGAATGGTATGTTCACCGATAATTGCTTGAGAATGTCATAAAACTTCTCAAACTTGCTATCATCAAATCTTCTTGCAAGTCTTTGAGGAAAAGGAGGAGGAGGTCTAGGAATCGGCGGAAGAATGTTTAATGTTTCTTTTGCCTTTTCCTTTACCCCTTCTCGGGTCTCTTCTTGGATTTGCACAACTTCCGGAGTTTTCTCAACTTCAACAACATTAGGCTCTTCAACCTCAACCCCTTTTTCAAATTCTTCCTCATCAACCGCTTGTTCACCCTTTCCTTATATTATCTTCCCACTCATGGTAGTAATTTCCATGACATGCGAAGTTGGGCCACTCCCACTTCCTTTCGGGTTTGCAATTGTATCACTAGGGAGTGTCCCCTTTTGCTGTGGATGTTTCTCACGAGAAAGATCTCTCATTTGCATCTTCAATTTTTGAATGGCTACAGTATGAGAGCCAACCAACTCGGTCATGTTCCTCATGGAATTGTCAGATTTTTCTTGATTTTGCAGTATCCTTTCAAGCATACTTTCCAATTTAGACTCACTGCAGGAACCTTGATTTGAGTACTGACCCTTTGGGGGAACATAGGGATTGGAACTTCGATTTGAAAAGTTGTTGTTGCTGTTCCAGTTTCCTTGGTTGGAGCCACCTTGGTCATTTCGCCATTGGTGGTGACTTTGCCCTTGCGGGTTTGGCCTCCATTGATTCTGTGATCCTTGACCTTGGTAGTGCTGCCTCTGATACCCTCCTTGAAAGTTGTTGACATAGTTTGCTTCCTCAAAATCTTCATTTGGTACGGGCAGCACATTCTCTACCACATTCACTTTCTTCTTTTGATTTTCAGTGAACATCTTTGTCAACTCATTAACATCCGTAGCAAGTTCTGCAATTACTTGGTCTCTCTCTTGATTTTCCTTGATCATGTTGTTCAAGGAAGGAGAGCCAATTGCAATTCCACCTGTGGAATCCTCAGAATGCCATGCTTGGTTATGCTTTGCCATTTTTATCCAGTATTTGAGTCACCCTAGCGAATGATTTATCCATGAAAGACCCAGCAGCTGCATTCTTGGCTATTGATTGGTTCATCGGATCCAAACCCATGTAAAAATTTTCCAACAAAATGGAATCCGGGAAACCATGGTTTGGAGACCTCACCAAATATAGTTTAAAGCGATCCCATGCTTCATGTAATTGTTCTCCTGGTAATTGCTTGAAAAAGAAAATTTTATCCCTGAGTTCGGACTTCTTGCTTTGTGGGAACCATTTCGACAAGAAAGCTCGTACAAGTTCGGGCCAGGAATGAATGGAGTTTGGAGGAAGATTCTGAAGCCATTTCCTTGTGTCCCCAGCTAGAGAGTACTTGAAGCATCTCAACCTTAGGGCATCATCAGAGACATTATTCTGCTTATGCATTGCACATACACCCAAGAAATTTCGGAGATGTTGTGTTGGATCATCATCAGTGGAATTCCTGAAAAATCCCTCCGCCTTAAGCGTAAGAATTAACCCGTGTTCCACTTTAAAGTTGAAGCACCAATAGCAGGAGGTGCAATAGCATTTGTATCCTCGATGTACTCCTCAATATCCGCAAAAGGATTTCCTTCCACTTCTACCTCCACATCATCACCATAGTCCGACATGTTTTCCTATCAACACCAAGCAAAACAAATAAAGTGTGATAGAGTAGAATCAGACGTAAAGTAAAGCATACACTAATGAGTAATTTCAAAATCGTATTCCCCGGCAACGGCGCCAAAATTTGATACGCTCAAATTACACCTTAATAAATACTGTAAGCGGTCGATGTCAAATATAATAACCCAACAAGGTTAGGGTCGAATCTCACAGGGAATAGGTGTGAAACGTTTACTTGATTAGTTTCTATCTAGGTAATTGTAAACAAAAGTATGAATTGAATTTAGTTTTAAATAAAGTCTAATTGCAATATTGAGAATATGAATAATATGATTAAGGAAACCAAGGTTGTGTTCCCCTTAATGAAGCGTAGTGCTATCGATGTCAATATGATATATTTCCAACGGAAGAATCTTTTGATATGCAATTGATGTCTAATTGACTACCCAATATTTTTCAATAGTTGGGTAATATTTCCTCTTTATGATTTTTCCAAATATAAAAGAGTTGTGATTAAGAACAATCGATTTATGCCAAATTAAAACCCACTTATTCCTAAGCGATTTTATTAAACAAGGTTTAAAGCCTTGAGTCTTTGCTATTTACTTCTACCAAATTCTGCCTCGCTTTCCCAACCAAAGATGGAATTTAATGGCGTTTGACAATGTTTGCAACCGCCAACAATTGTTTAAGGAATGAGAAGTAAATAAATATCAATCAACCGTTAAATGTATATTCAATATCAAACACCCAATAACATCACACCCATTTAGGGTTCACAACCTTAGTGTTTAAATTAACTACTCATACTAAAATCTAAAGTCAAAAGAATAATAATTGTCATAATGCTTACAAAGTAAAAGATTATTGACCCAAAAGCTTCCAAGAAATAAGAATATTCAAGCCTCGTACTTTTTGCTCTAAAGTCTGACAAGATAGCCCCCACAAAATCCTAATAGACCTATTTATAGAGGCCCAAAAATCGAGGCGAAGTTCGGACTAATCTGCCCCTGAAGTCAACAATGCGGCCGCATTTCTGTCGCATAACAGAAATGTGGTCCGCAATTTTCAACACATCTGTCGCAGATTCCACCCCTAGGTTTGCCTTCATAGCATTCATGATTTGCGGTCCGCATTGAAGAAATGCGACCGCATCTTGCATCGCAATGTCATCCTTCAGTAAACTTCATGCTTGTTCTGCGGTTGCTTCTGCGGCTCGCATACCAGTTATGTGATCGCAGATGCGATCGCATTCTGACTCTGAACTTCGCCCAAAACTCTGCTTTGGTCTGCGATCTCCGTGTGCAATTCTGCGGCTCGCATCCTAGTTATGCGATCGCATATGCGACCGCATTCTTGACGTGAAAGCTTGCCCAGAAGTCTGTCTTGGTTTGAGATCTTGACGTGAATTATGCGGCTCGCATGTGATGTTTGCGATATCATATTCACTTCTGCGATGCTTTTCTGCTCTTTTCTTGTCTATAGGTGGCTTTTTGAGCTCTTTTCCATGCTTTTAGGTCCTTACACTTCATATACTGCAAAAACACTAAAATTACATAAGTACCGAGGGAAATTGCATGTAAAACAAGTCAAAATCTAAGCAAGTAGTATCAAAATGTGTCGAAATTCTCCGGCACATCACATGCATTCTTCATTTTGGTCCTGTAATGATTTGTAAACAAATAATTGGGGCGTTAGTGAAATTGTGGAATGGATGTGCTTTATTCTTGCATAAAGGGTAGAGAACATGCCTATAGGGCTCATGTGTTTTATTTTCTATTCTGTTTGACTTGCTCTACTTCTGCGCTCTAATAGAAATCATGACTATAGGAACCACACATGTCTCACTTAATTTGACTAATACTTACTACCTCAAACATATGTTTTGTCAACCTAGAAACGATGCCTATAGGATTTCAAATAATCCATTGGTGAATTGCCTCTATTACTTTTAGTGTACTGCCCATCTAGATATTATGACTACAGGGTCCTAATCTTTTAGTTAACTACTTTCTGTTTGTTTTCATTACACTGCACCGCCTAAAGGACATAACTATAGGAGTAAAGTGTTATAAAATCAAGAATAGTTGTCAATTGTTAGAAATCCTGCCTATAGGATGCCGTTACTCGCATAAGAACTGCTATGGAATCAATGTTGTTAATACTGGACT
The DNA here is from genome assembly GCA_002018475.1 of Nicotiana obtusifolia. NCBI lineage: Eukaryota > Viridiplantae > Streptophyta > Magnoliopsida > Solanales > Solanaceae > Nicotiana > Nicotiana obtusifolia. The sequence goes on along the minus strand of MCJB01019192.1, from coordinate 320,113 downwards.
CTCAAAGCTGTTTCAGTGCCTAAGTTATGCCACTACAAGAAATCATGCCTATGACACAGTGTCACCTGCCTAAGACGCCTATTTATAAAATTGGTCCTAATAATCCTTAGTCTGCAAACAGTTTACTATCACATCCCCAAATCGAGGAGCGCGACCGGTGCTCAACTGAGTGAACTCGGCCGTGTAGGCCTGTTAGATTTCCTTCTACCCAAACTCATCCATGAATAAAGAGGGGATGAATTCCATTAATCAAACATTGAAAATATTTTATTAAGAACTCCCATTATCATATTCATTAGAACCTTCCTTCATAGTTTTCAAAATATTACAAGTTTATAGATACAAAATTTTTTGCCAAATACCAACATTTCTACTTCAATTCCCCACATCAAACACCACCCACAACCTGTCTATGGACCCTCTAAGTACATGTCGGCAACAAGGCCTCGGCTGTACCTCAAAATACAAAGTATAACCTCAAATGACATTAGGCCCGAAATAGAGTAGGGCTCACCAAAACCTGCTGAATAGGGAGTAACGGCTAACGAGGACCAAAGTAGCTCTCTGATGAACCATCTACACCCATTGAAGATGCAGCTCCCCCGACAAAAGGGACGTTAGTACATATGGAATAGTACTAGTATGTAAAACTATACATCCTCTCAATAGAACGAGCAACAGTAATCAGAGAAGGAAACATAGAATCAATGCGAAAGTCAAACAGAACAAATGTCATATTCGGGGAAAGGTAAATTTTGAGCCAGTTCAACATTTTAAGTTTGGAGACTTTTAGCACCGATATACCACCGTGTTTTAGCACGGAGTCCGATCTCTGCCTGATCGGCTAAGTCGTCTCACCTGAGACATCCACTCACAATACCACCATGTGCACGGCATGGCGTCCGATCTCTACCTGATCGGCTAAGCTGTCTTACCACAATGTCGTGTGGGTAGACATCACATCTTGCTAGCGACAATCTCATCCCATTTAAGCGGAAACATCTCAACATATAATTATCATCCCATATACGGGGGAACTATCTCATCATATTATCACGGGGATTTACCCCTCAATCACTCCTACACTGGCACGTGTAGTTTCGGGGTTAGGTTATTTGACCTACTATTTCTCGGTGACTAAACGGTACTCCCAAAGCATTTATTAATAAAAGGATTTACCACACAATTTCATATTCTTTTACATGTCGTTCACCTCATCGGCATTATAGGCCATAATGCCATACAATTTCTGGCACGAGGACTCATATCACATTTCATGCTCTCTCTCCTTCCACTTCCAAATATTATTGTGGATAATTGACCGCAAGGCCTCTTAAAGCAAGACATTAGACACGTATCTGAGCAATTTAGGGTCTTAGGCGCATGTGATTTCTTATACAATTCGACATGATAACTTTCATTAGAAACACATTTTTAAATCATAACACTATGTCACACATCCCACACTTAAACCACATTCTCTAAAGATAACTCGACATAACAAGAATCTTTGGAGTACATATTGAATGCATATTTGTTTTGGGACACGACTTGTTCGAATTAATCAATTTATAATGAGCATCACGGGAACTTACAAGGATATAGTGGGGTTCCATTCTAGGAGAAAAGTTTAGCCAACATACCTCACTGGAGCTTCTTTAAACTCTAAAATGTCTCGGAATTCTTATCAACTTCGACCTATTTTAGAAATATAACAAATCAAACCAAAAATAAGGAAGATAATCATGGTTCCAGCTCATTTGAGCATTTCATCAAACACTATGTGTGCATTAAGGTTCCAAGGTACTCCTATGGTGGATACCATCATCCCACCACCCATTATCTACCATTTTTAGCTCAACAATCTTCCTACAACCGTTGATAACACATGCATGCAAAATGAACAACTTCCACACCCAAGAATTTCCTTAATAATTACCTATTTTTAGTTGAATTTCGAAATTTAGAGTTAGGGTGTTGAATCTTACCTCTAGGATGAAGACCTACTGAATTTTCCTTCTTAATCTTCCAGAATTTGAGCAAGAATTGAAGAACAAATTGTTGGTGAACCCTCTTCCACTCCAGAGCACTCTCTCACTCTCAAAATACCAGATTTTTACTTAAGAAATGGTCCATAGCGTCAATATAATGAAACAGGGTCGGGTTATAAAAACCAGAAAAATAAAGCTCCATAACACAATTTGCGGTCACATATCTGACCGGATAATGCTTATACGGTCTACAAAATTGGCCGCGAAATTTCCCTCCAAAACTGGGCAGTTCTGCCCCACTCTGCGGCTATTATGTTATAGCAGACCTGTTCTATAGTCGCATAATGTGCCGCAGAACCTCCCTACCAAAAATTTCATGCTTGCTCCGCAGTCGATGTGCTGCCCGTGAAACGGCTTTGCGATGGCATAGTAGACCGCACAATATCACCCAAACTCGCCCAGTTTTCTGCTTCACTCTGCGGCCGCATTGTGGGCCATAAAAATGCCCATATCTGCCAATAATCTTCCTTTGCTCCCCAACGCACTGTTCAATCCAAAAGCTCGCCACAAAGAATCTCTACATTCGCCAATGCATAAGCCTACTTCGGCACCACTAAATTCTGAGTTTTAGGAAATATATTTACGGGGCCTTACATTTACAGCCTCCTCCCCTAAGCCATTTAGAACAATAATGATGCATACACGATATTAGAATTCAAAATCACCTAGAAACCATGCCTATAGGACTCTAAGTCTCGATTCGGAAAGTATGTACTTGCCTAAGCTGCCCGTGTGCATTTGTTGTTTATGTGTGGAGGCTAACTTGGGCCTTTAATTGTCTTTCTGTGAAGTCCTATATGTTTGAATGTCTCTTAGTTTTACCATTTTGAGCAATCTAGGTGAAGTCTAGAACCATCCAAATAGTAGGTCCAAATCCTCCTGGACCATAGGTATGGGACAGGTAGTGTACACATAGGATACGATTAGAATTCAATTAGAGCACCTTTAAGTAACAACTTCAACATAGTAATTGGGTAGCAGGAGATGATAGCCTGTGCCCGCTGAATAATATGAACAACCCCTACCTTAAGAGAGTTGCGAAGTATTATTTATGTTTCACGGGGTGATCCTTTAGGCTAAAAAACTTAGAACCCCCTTTCTTTATATACTTGTTATTTCACTTAGTCATTTAACATAGACCAACGTGGTTGTATCCTTGTAATCATTAAGGATTTGTATCGATTCTCATGTGTCATGATGAGACTCTTCGACTTCTATATTTCCCTTTGTTTATTTGATCACCTAGCTTAATTACATAATCCGCATAGTTTAAAGTACGGTCGGGACCCACAATTGTTAACCTCGAAAAGCGCCTGACACCTTCTCTTTGAGGGAATTTGAGCCCTTACCCGATCTTTGGTGACACGGACTAGTCAAACAGAGTTATTTGTAAATAGGTGGCCTAACGCACCTTTAAAATAGTTAAGTAGTGACTCTTCTCTTTTAAAACGTCCTTTAAAAGAGTTATCACACGTCAAAGCCCGCTCTCGCAAGACAATGGGGCGCAACAGCATGGCGACTCTGCTGGGGATATATTTAGGCTTTTACCATAACGAACTTGACTTATTTGGATTACTTTCCTTATTTTCCTTCATTTGTTCTAAATTGCTATGACATGTACATCCATTACTTTATTCACCTTTATTTGTTTTAAAATACTATGACATGTACATCCCTTCCCTTATTCGCCTTTATCTATTTTAAATTGCTATGACATGCACATCCCTTCCCTTATTCTCCCTTATTTGCTATGACATGCAGGACCTCTCTCCATCTCTTTCACCTTGTCTAAGACTGATATATTATGTCTCTCCCATCCCTATTTCCCTACCTGCTTCATTACTTTCTCGCGCATTTTCTTGAGCTAAACTGACTTCTCTCTCTTTTCTTTCTTTTCTTCTTTTCATGTTCATCTTTACCATGTTATTTATTGATTTTACATACTTTTATCACGAAAATACTTGGCAATGTGTTATTATTTCTGCATAAAGCATGACTCTGCATCATACTCCACTCGTGCCAATTATCAACATAGTGGCGCTTGATGAGTGTCCGTGCTTTCCTGAAATTACCCTTTTTAAATCAAAAAAAGGCTTATTTGCAGCAGACTAGTCGATCAGCGCAGCAGTTGATGGTCCCGTGCCTTTCCTTCTTAAGTTGTCCACCTGGGAGTACCAGTCTAGACCCTTTTAGAACCCCTACTCCAATTTGTAATGTACATGCATCATGCTAACCCTAGTACGGATCGAAGCGTTATTGACATAACAACCCGCTTAGATAAACCTTGTCCGAAGTCCGACGGGATTTCCATCATCCCAAAGGACACTATCATGTCATGTGCATTACTTGGAGAAAAAATGCCAACATGTTCATCATTATTGCGAAAATAGCCAAATCTGGACGGGGAAAGGGTTAACTTTATTTGCTTATAGAAATGCAGCACGAAATACCCAGGCTCGGTATGGTCCAGAACATCCCGCTTTAGCTACTTGATTGATGGAATGACCTTGCACCTTGTGACAAAAATCATGTGAGGAGAATACTTGGTGACCTGCCATCTTTTTGCTGAACATTCAACCAAATAAGGAACTGATCAAGGTCGCTACCATGTTCTGGGATTAGAAAAAAGTTGTTTTTCAATTTGGTAATATAGAAATGACTCCTCTCCTAGAAGAAATAAGGGGTTTCGCCAAGTTACCATGGGATAGTTCGGGACTACTGGTGCTAGAAAATCGTAGCCCCTCCCCTCAGCGGTTTTCTAAACATGTTGGGTATTAAGAAGAATGATTAACTGCTCTGTCTAAAGAAGTGATACATCCCTTTTGAGTTTCTCTACGAGCTTTATGGGCATAGCAAATCATATCGCCTTCATCACGACGAACTAGCCATTACTTCCTTAGGATGGGTGCATAGCTGGGTTTATGTGTTCATTGTCTTCTTTCATGGGGTTGTTCTTTCCAATGCAAGAGGAAGGATTCATACTCGCTTAGCCATGGTCGACAAGACCTTAATCGATGGCATCGAAGGACAAACTTACACTATCATCCCCATGACCTTAGTTGAGATATACCGTGCTCTAGAACGGTGCAAGCAGGGACTCAGGCTCTTTGAGGGTTGTAATCTGTTGCTACAAGTTTGGCTGCTGGAACACTTTCAGAGGGGAGAGTACTGCCAATAGCTTCTGCGAAGGGCATTGAATGACTACATAGTCAACCATCATCCAAAGAGAATGACGTTTATTCCTGACAAGTTTGCAAAGCCTAGAAATGCCGTAAGTTGGGTGTGTTTCTTCAGCAATCTAACAGATGAGCAGGTGCATTGGATGTTTGAATGGTTTCCTAGTAGTGAGTTCATCATCAGATCGTAGGGGACTACTCACTTGGTGCTGATCGGGCTGCGAGGTATCTACCCTTACGCTCCTATAAGGGTAATAAGACAAGCTAAAAGAAAACAGGTCATACCTCAGGTTTCCAACATGGTCTAATACAAGGTAGATTCCAAAGGAGATGTCATCTCGTTCAAGTTTGAAGCGCAACACATGTGGAACCAAAATATCATTGTGGAAGGAGAAACTATAGAGCCAGACAGGTATCACGCCAATCATATGCACTATTATCTATCATGGCTGGAAGACGACGTAGTAGGGAACGTCAAACCAGGAGTCAATCTAAAAGATAGAATCATATATGAAGTGGCTGAGGCACATGTGAAGTACAAGAGGCTACGCAAAAGGGTGATCGAATCTGAAGCTAAGCATCTGGAGCAACATAAGGCAAACATGGAGGCGATAAGGAAATGGAAAGAGATTGCCGCTAAATCAAAGAAGAGATTAGAATACTTGGAGCAAGGATATATGGAGTTAGAAGGGAAGATGAGAAAGAGACATTGGGATTTTCAGGGCATGGACGAGGACGAAGGAGGAAAGCTGTCAAAAGCTTACTTATTACTGTACATGCGCGATCTTGGGAACATAATTGATGGGGTCAAGAGAGCCAAGCATGGAGAAAGTCCTTCAGGGACCAAGTAGATTAGGATATGATGCTCTTTATTGCTTTCTAGCTTAGATTAGATTTCGATGTAATAAGGCCTAATGCCATTAGTAACTTTATTATTATTATTGTCGATTTAGTAAAAGATTGTTTTGGCTCATTTTCGCATTAATGAAATGAAGCAAACGTTGGCACCGATTTTCTCCAAGTTTATGTGTCACTGACCAACCTCAGGAACAATGAGGCCCCCAAATTAGGATGCGATTATTGCATGACTTTGTGAAACGTGTTTATATATTTTCGAACACTCTTTTATTTCACCTTACTGACTAGGTTATCTTTTGCTTTTTCTTTCTTTCTGATTATTCCCATTCCCAAATGTTGATTCGTGCATACCGGCATCATCAGCATACCACACTAGATAGAGAGGTCCTTATCCTCCTCCTCCACTAAGCGACCCGAAAGGCAAAGGCAAGGGCAAAGGAAAAATGGATGATTTAAATGGTATCCGGAAATATAATGATGCTGTGGCGGAAAATATTGAATCTTCAGATGGTAGAAGCACTCCGAGGCAGGATGAATTGGTCTTACTCTTGGAGCAGAAAATCCTTGAACTACAGGGCGAGCTTGAGCAGGTCCGAAATCTAGCAAACCTTTCCCTTATTCTCAATGTTCCCGATATCAATCAGAAAAACCCGACTACCCATAAACAAACACCACCACAAAACACACAAAATCAGAATCCACCAGCCATAGCTCCGAATCCTCCCGCACAACACCTGGATCATGATCCCCCACCTCTCCAGAACCTTAACCCACCACTGGTGCAAACCCCTTAACAATACCACAATCATCCAAGTTAATACCTGCAGACCACTACTTATCAAACTCCCTAAAATACAGCACAACCTACTCCCGATCCCAAAAACTCGACCAACAATCACCCATATACCAAAGTTCCAAGAACTCATCAGAGGAATCCGATATATGTGGAAACCTTACCCTATACCCCGCGGCAAACCCTATACATACTCAAACCGACTGAGAAGGACCTGCTCATTATAAACATGGCAGAGGAACTCAAGAAACTCACAGAGAGTTTCCAGTGCATTGAAGGTGGGAAAGGCGTTGAAGGCATGAATTACGAAGATCTGTGTATTCAACTAGATGTGTAACTTCCAGAGGGTTACAAACCTCCAAAGTTTGAACTATTCGATGGCACTGGTGATCCGAAGGTGCATTTAAGAACATATTGCGACAAGCTTGTAGGAGTTGGTAAGAATGAACAAATCTGCATGAAACTATTCATGCAAAGTGTTACAGGAGACGCCTTATCTTGGTATATCAGTCAGAACCCGAAGAAGTGGGCAAGTTGGTAATTATGGCATCAGACTTCATGGACAGATTCAAGTTTTACACAAAAAATGCGCCAAACATTTTCTATATTCAAAACCTCAAGAAGAAGCCTACAGAAACCTTCTACGAGTATGCTAATTGTTGGAGATTAGAGGCTGCAAAGGTAAGGCCAGCACTCGAAGAAGAATAAATGAACAAGTTCTTTGTTGGAGCTCAAGATCTGCAGTATTTTGAAAGATTGATGGTCATCGAGAATCCCATGTTCTAAAACATCATCAAGTTGGGAGAGAGAATAGAAGAAGGAATCAAGAGCGGGATGGTGACTAATTTCAAGGTGCTGCAAGCCACAAATAAATCCTTGCAATCAAGAGGTATTTCAAACAAGAAAAAAGTGGGTGTCGTGATGGTAGTCTAGGGCCCTAAGTCTCCCTTCTCATACCAAACACCTCCACCCTTATATTAACCCTCACCCTCAGAATATCAATACCCAGCCACCCCCTACCATACCTACAACACTCAACCTGCATATTACCATTCACCTCCACCCGCACGCCAAAACTACCCAAAGCCACGTCCAAATTTTGACGACAAACCTCCTAGACGATACACCGCAATTGTTGAACCCATAACCCAACTATATGAGAGACTGAAGGTCGCTGGTTACGTCACCCCTATTCCTGCTGTTGTTGTGGAAAATCCTTCCCAATGGATCAACCCTAATAAAACATATGCTTATCATTCAGGCATGAAAGGTCATAACATTGAGGAACGGCGTGCGTTGAAAGACAAAATTCAGATGCTGATCGACACTAAGGTTATACAAGCAATGGAAGCTGCATGAATGTCCGCAACAACCCTCTCCTGGATCATAGAGGTAAGGGAGTGAACGTGATAGAAACTGATGAGGAGTGAGATCAGGAAGGGTCTATCGGACTCATTCGAGGGGTAGACGCTCCTAAAACATCTCCGATCACACTCAAGCCAGTTGGGGTACAAACCCAGGCGCCATTTGAAGTTGAGGTAGCTACACCCTTCACTGTAACGGAAGCTACCACACCATCTTACAAGTTTGATGCCGTCCTGTGGGATTATGTTGCGGAAGCAAGAAGAAAAGGAAAAGCCAAAATGAGAGAAACAGGTGCCGCGCAAGGTATGACTAGAATTGTATGAGTTTACACACCCGAGAATATGGGAGGAACGAGCAAAGAAGCTGAACCTAAGCCGCCCATTGTTGAGACTGCATTTATGACTTTTGGAGAAAGATATAAGCAAGGGAATACTCCTTTCTTAACCACTTGAACAAGACTGCCGCTCAGATATCTATCTTATCACTATTGCAAAACTCATACGCACACAAGAATCCCTTGATGAAAGTGTTGAGTGAAGCTTATGTACCCCCTGACATTACTAGTGGAGAGATGGCTAACATAGTCGGACAGGTACTGGAGAGCCACAAAATTACTTTCCACGAAGATGAGTTACCGCCAGAAGGGTTGAGTCACAACAAGGCGTTGCACATCACTGTGCAATTTCAGGACAAGTTCATTGCCAGGGTTGTAATAGATGGAGGTTCGAGTCTGAACATATGCCCACCGACCATCCTAAAAAGATTAGGTAAGGGCCTGCACGAGGTACGAATGGGAAGCATGAATGTGAAGGCATTCGATGGATCTGAGAGAGCCACTATCGGAGAACTCAACCTTGATCTACATATGGGTCTGACTTAGTTTGATGTTGAGTTCCAAGTGCTAGATATATCGGCAACTTACAACCTATTTTTGGGATGACCATGGATACATGCAGCTGGCGCAGTGGCTTCTACTCTGCACCAGGCTGTGAAGTTCGAGTGGAATAATCAGGAGGTGATCATTCATGGAGATGGAAGCAACCCCATCTACACCAATCAGACCTTTCCAGTCATCGAAAACAGGAGAAAATTGGGCGGAGAAGCATATCATCGCATTGAACGGGTTAACGCAATTGAAAAGGATCGAAGGTGGAGCAACAAGATAGAAAACATATTATTATGGACAGGATATGAACCAGGCAAGGGTATTGGTAAAAAGCTTCGGGGAATCACCAAACACATACAACCTCTGCACCAGATATTTCGCAAGGCTGACATAATATGGGGATCTAAGGACGATGAGATTTTGACTGGCATGAGGATGTTGTTTCTGGATGAAGAAGACATGAACTGCAGTGCAATTGTTGAGGAGGAGGAGGAAGAAGACCTTACCATTCAGACAATGGAAGAAGGAGTTGTTCTCAAGAACTGGACCGCATCACCATCCCGGGCTCGCCGAGTCCCTGGCATAGTTATTACATATCCTGATGAACCTACGACTGTGACATGTAATGAGACAATGCAATATAAGGACGGTGATTCGGAAGATTTGGAAGATAATGTAATACCTGAGGAAGCTGTCAAAGAAGTAGAGAATTTTGAAAACAAACCGAAGTCTAATTTGGAGGAAACTGAGGCCGTTAACTTAGGGGGAGAAACAATCAAGGAAACTCGCATAAGCATCCATCTATAACCGATAAAGAAAGAAGAGTATATCAGGTTTCTAAAAGAATATGAGGATATTTTCGCATGGTCCTACGAGGATATGACTGGGTTGAGCACATCCATAGTAGCTCACAAGCTACCTACCAATCCCATGTGCACACCGGTAAAATAGAAGCTCAGAAACTTCAAGACGGATATGAGTTTGAAGATAAAAGAGGAGGTCACCAAACAAATAAAAGCCAAGGTTCTCCGAGAGGTCGAATACCTAATCTGGTTAGCCAACATTGTGCTGGTTCCAAAGAAAGATGGGAAATTAGAATATGTGTCAATTACAGAGATCTGAACAGAGAAAGTCCTAAGGATGATTTCTCGCTACCTAACATACACATACTGATTGACAACTGCGCCAAGCATGAACTCCTATCCTTTGTAGATTGCTTCGCAGGATACCATCAGATTTAGATAGATGCAGAGGATGCCGAAAAGACCGCTTTTATCACACCATGGGGAATATATTGTTACAAAATGATGTCGTTTGGTTTGAAGAATGCTGGGGCCACCTACATGAGGGCCATGACAATTATCTTCCATGACATGATACAGAAGGAAATAGAGATGTACGTGGATGATGTTATCATCAAATCTAAAAAGAGTTCGGATCACATAGCAGACATGAAGATATTTTTCGATCAGCTTCAAAAATACAACTTGAAGTTGAACCCTACAAAATGTGCCTTCGAGTCCTTGTTGGAAATTGTTAGGTTTTATCTTCAGCCGCGGAGGTATTGAGTTGGACCCGTCAAAAATCAAAGCTATTCAAGAATTGCCACCGCCAAAGAATAAGAAAGATGTGATGAGTTTTCTAAGGCGCCTCAATTATATCAAATGTTTCATACCACAATCAACGGTGATATGAGCCCAATCTTCAAAATGCTGAGGAAAGATGTTGCAACAAGCTGGACTGAAGAATGTCAGAAAGCCTTCGACAAAATCAAGGAGTATTTATCTAAACCGCCCGTGTTGGTCCTGCCGGAACAAGGAAGACCTTTGATGCTTTATCTATATGTGTTGGATGGAGCCTTTGGCTGCATTCTAGGACAACATGATAAAACTAGAAGGAAGGAGTAGGCGATATATTATCTGAGCAAGAAGTTCACGCCTTACAAAGCTCGGTACTCTTTGTTGTAACACACTTGCTGTGCTTTGACATGGATATCCTAGAAGTTGAGATATTATTTTTGTGCATACACTACATATCTCATATCAAGGATAGATCCACTAAAATACATCTTTCAAAAACCCATGCCTATGGGTAAGTTTGCAAAGTGGCAGATATTGCTAAGTGAGTTCGACATCATCTATGTAACTCCGAAGGCAGTCAAAGGGAAAGCATTGGTTGATCACTTGGTAGAAAATCCCATAGACGAAGAATACATACGACTGAAGACGTGTTTTCCCAACAAAGAGGTATCATTTCTAGGAGAAGATTTTACTGAAGCATACGTCGGTTGGAGGATGTTCTTCGACGGAGCATCAAACTTCAAGGGGGTGGGCATCGAAGCTATCTTAGTATCAGAAACCGGTCAACATTACCTGGTATCCTCAAAACTCATGTTCCCATGCACCAACAATATGGCAGAATACGAAGCCTGCATCTTGGGATTCGGGTTGGCCGTCGACATGAACATTCAGAAGTTGCTAGTAATCGGAGATTGTGATCTATTGGTGCACCATGTTCTAGAAGAATGGGCTACTAAGAACACCAAAATATTATCGTACTTACTTTGTGTACAAGAGTTGATCAAGAGGTTCACAAAGATAGAGTTCAAACATGTTCCAAGGATTCAGAATGAGTTTGAAGATGCATTAGCCACCTTGTCTTCCATGATACGACATCCAGACAAGAATTTCATCGATCTAATCCCAATAGGAATTCATAAGAAGCCAACTTATTGTGCTCATGTTGAAGAAGAGTTTGACGGAAATCCGTGGTTCCATGACATCAAGGAATACTTGGAAAAGGGAGAATATCTGGAGAATGCTACACACGCTCAGAAGCACACGCTCCGAAGATTGGCTAATTATTTCTTTTAAAGTAGAGGAATTCTATATAGAAGAACTCCTGAATTGGGATTACTGCGATGTGTCGATGCCAAGGAGGCATCTAGATTGCTAAAAGAAATACATGCCGGAACTTATAGACCCTACATGAACGGTTTTGTTTAGGCCAAGAAGATATTAAGAATAGGGTATTTTTGGATGACTATGGAAACAAACTGCATCAAATATGTTCAAATGTGTCACCAATGCCAGATACATGCTGATATTGTACGAGAACCTCCCAACGAACTCAATGCAACAAATACATCCTGGCCTTTCTCTGCATGGGGCATGGATGCCATCGAACCAATCGAACTCGCTGCTTCAAACGAGCATAGGTTCATTTTGGTGGCTATAGGCTACTTCACAAAATGGGTTGAAGTTGCATCCTATAGGGCTGTAACTAGGAAGGTCGTAGTAGATTTTGTTCGAGACCGCATTGTTTGTCGATTTGGAGTGCCTAAGGCAATCATTACTAACAACGCTGCCAGTCTTAATAGTGACCTGATGAAAGCTATGTGTGAAGCATTCAAGATTACGCATCAAAACTCTATAGCATACATGCCGCAAATGAATGGAGCCGTAGAGGCCGCCAACAAGAACATCAAGAATATATTAAGGAAAATGGTGGACAAAATACAAGCAATGGCACAAAAGGCCGTTATCCCTGCCTACCGGTCTATGGTACCAAGGTCGTTATCCCTGCCGAAGTGGAAATTCCTTCCTTGAGGATCATACAAGAGGCCGAGCTCAGTGACGTGGAATAGGTATGGAGTTGGTATGAACAACTAGCTCTCATTAATGGTAAAAGAATGAGTGCAGTGTATCACCGTCAACTCTACCAGAACATAATGGAAAGAGCCTTCAGTAAAATGGTTAGTTCAAGGAAATTCACACCGGGGCAATTAGTGTTGAAACGAATCTTCCCACGTCAGGATGAAGCAAAGGGGAAATTCTCACCCAATTGGCAAGGCCCTTACATGGTTCATCGAGTACTAACAGGCGGAGCACTTATACTCGCATAGATGGATGGAGAGATTTGGCCAAAACCTATCAATTCGGAAGTTGTGAAGAGATACTATGTTTGAGACTATGTTTGCACTTTCTATTTGATGTAACCTGAACTACGCTTGACCTGATTCCCGTTTAAGAAGGGATATGTAAGCAGCCCGATGGGTTTGGTCACATCATAACAAAATCTTCATTTCCCCAATGGTTAGAAACTGGGGCAAGATCTCGAGTTTGCCCGATCTCATCGTCTTTAGAATCATCAAGGAATGTGTCCCCAGAAGTATGCAATTAAACTGGGGCAGAATTTTGAGGAGGATGCGTTAAGGAGGTTGGAATGTCTCAAAAGTGTGTCACGGTCATCCATTTGACAAAATTATTTGCTCTCATGCATTATCACATATTTCAAACAACTACATTTTATATAAACAATTTATTACAAATGCATGTCTTTCAAAAATTTCATTTTTATAGTAGCCAGACGTTACCCGAACCAACCTTCCCCCCTTCCAAACTCACAATTTTCCTTTGGATAAAGGCACAATGGATATAATAAGAACGTCTACAAATACACACACAACAAGATCACTATATTCACAACGACAAAAGTTGCAAAACGCAAACGCATCAAGCTAAAAAAATACTTTGCCCTCTTGCATTTAGTCATTGCTTTTCTTGCATAGGCTAAGCACTGCCCTCATCTTTTCATAAGGCTAAACGTTGCCTTTCTTTGTATGAGACCAAGCATTGTCTCTATTCCTCGCATCTGGCTAAGCACTACCTCCATTATTGCATAAGGCTAAGCATTGCCTTTCTTTGCATGAGACAAAGCATTGTCTCCATTCCTCGCATGTGGCTAAGCACTGCCTTAATTGTTGCATAAGGCTAAGCATTGCCTTTATTTGCATGAAACTAAGAATTGTCTCCATTCCTCGCATGTGGCTAAGCACTGCCTCCATTATTGCATAAAGCTAAGCACTGTGGCCTTTCTTTGCATGAGACTAAGCATTGTCTTTACGCCTTGCATAGGGCTAAACACTGCCCTCACCTTGCATGAGGCTAAGCACTGCCTCCATTATTGCATGAGGCTAAGCACTGCCTTTCCTTACATGAGACTAAGAACCATCTCCATTATTCCATGAGACTAAACACTGTCTTATATACTATAAGACTAAGCATTGTCTTTCCTTGCATGAGACTAATCACCGTCTCCATTCCTTGCATGAGGCTAAGCGCTCTCCGTTGTTGCATAAGGATACACACCGCCTTTCTTGCATGAGACTAGCACCATCTCCATTCTCCACATGAGGCTAAGCACTGCCTCCATAATGCATAAGGCTAAGCACTACCTTTCCTTGCATGAGACTAAGCATTGTCTCTACTCTTTGCATAGGGCTAAACATTACCCTCATCGCATACAACACTAAGCCTTATCTCGTCTCATTCTTGCATATGTCTAAGCATTACCTGTTTCCTCTATCAAACGATCGATATTACCGCATCTTTGCATTTCATGGGCTGAAATATTGTCACGTCGTCCGAAGGCACCATAAAGGTCATCATCCTCATAGCCCGAAGACATCATGCCATGGTCAAAGGATCTCTTGAAACTGCATATCATTATTCAAAGGTGTCATAGTCCGGAGGCACCATCCTCATGGCCAGAGGACACCATTTCATCGCCTGCGAATCCCTTATCATGCGCTTCATGGCCCAGGACATCATCCTCATCGTCCAAAGACAACTCTCATGGTCCGAAGGGAATTTGCATCATGTTTAAGTTTTCACAATAACCCATATATATTCCCGCGCATCGTATTCTATGTTTTGCAGGTAACTCTGGAGGTAACTGTTCTAAAAAAAGAGCAATTCTTGCCCCGATTTCCGTTCACAAAGTTCACATCCTTCTATCACCTCAAACGTAACCGACAATCACCAATTGATTACCCTTTGTTCTATAACCGTTCAAATATTTGCCCTAGTACATTTGTAACATTCAATTTGCTTTCATAGCTCCACCTGAAATTATCCGTTATTCATGACACTATCCCACACAAAAGATCCTTTTTTGAAACACCCGACCAGTCTTATAAAAATTCCATCGGTTTCATTCGTCGTTTGATCTAGAACTCCACACGGCCTGATTCTCGTAACACTAAGGATATGTTGGCAACTCAAGAACGAGGTTTCGGCCCCTTTTTTTTGTTTTTTTAAAACACATCATTCCTCACTCACTTCTAACAAAATTGGTCATTATTTTCTTTACCCGACAACTCTTTCATCATTCTCGGGTAAAGAGGGATAGCTGTTGTTACCCAATTTTGCCCTCATTTTTTTATAAATGTCATATATGCTTTTAAAATATTGTTCCCGCATCATCGCCAATTTACAAGAATCATACAAGTAATTTCTATAATTGTTCCATAATTTTTAAAGCTATAAAATTGATGTCTTGCACTTCAATTATTTGACTATGTATTAATTACCCGTTTAAAATATTGTTGTGATGACTTATTTGCACCCATGTATATGTTTCATGATATCTTACTTTATTTTATACACCCGTTTACATAATTTTGCAATTACGGCCTATATTCTATACATAATTTTACTTATTATATTATTTATGCTAAACTAATATTTCTTATATTTTTATAATGTTACTATTATTATTAAGTATTTTACTGCATAATTAATATTTTTTATTATTTACTAGTCAATTTTATAATTTATTTTTAATGTATTGCGTATATTTAATTTATAGCCCCAACATAGGGCTAATTTTTGACCAAATTTGGCCCAAGTTATTAGCCCAATATCCCCACGGCCCAAACCAAGCATCTCTTTAATGCACCCAGTCGCTACCCGTTTAAACTACCCGCCCCATTCCCTTTTTGATCATGGCCGTTGATCTCAAATGATCGACGGCCCATAATAAATCCCTACTTTTCCTTATATCCCCTCATCCCAAATGCTAATCCCATTCTCACACTTCAACCACCCCTAAATCCTCTCTACTCTCTTCTTCTCTAAAAAACCCTAGCCGCCATATCCCTTAATCCTCTCGGATTCCAACCTTAATATGGAACCCCTCCATGATTTCCTTTCCATATATGTTCTGGCACCTTGTTACACATGATTTTGGTATCACCTAGTATTTACCTATTTTTGGCAAGTACCACGTCTTGAGTTAGGTGCAATCATCTTCAATCTTCAAGATCTAGACAGTATTTCATCTATATTCGTTCATGACAAGGTGATATGAGGCCGATTCACTAAGATCTTTGGTTGATTCTTTTGTTTCCGTCCAACTAGGCTTTGAAATTTCTTTTTTTCTTTACTGGTTCTATTATCGATTGCATTTGATATTTTCTTTCCTTATTTGTGTTTGAGTAATTATTTTCCATGTTTGCTTGTTCGATTTCTACTACTATATAACCCCTTCCCAATTTTCCGTTTGGACGGACCTTCATCGCTGAAACTACTACTGTTTTCTTATTCTTTCTTGTCTTATACTACTCTGAGGCTCAATCTTTAGGCCGGCTGAAAATTATGGCCACCGGAATTTGATTATCGAACCTTTCTCAGTATGAGCACTGCCCCGGGGTTCATTCGAAACCCTTGGGAACTCTGACGCACTGAGATTCCTTCTACTGTTTGTTTTTCTATTGACATTGGAGTGTTGCTGAAATTATTCCTCTTGTTTACTTGTTCATTCATTTGTAACTAGTAAGCATTTATGACTCATGCAATTTCATTTCTTGCGTTTGAATTCATGCTCTACATATCTATGTCTCTGAGAATTTTTATCAACCAACATGCCATTATATGCTTTGAAGCTCTTCTTGAGGCTCTATATCTTATAGTAGTCCAACTTGCCTTTTGTTGCCTTGATTCTGCCTTCTTAAGCTTGCTTGCTAATGTATGTGCTCGAATGCTTATTAATGTTGCTTATTCTTAGTTTGGTTTCTTGACTTGTTCTGTACTCTTGTGATGAGTTGGGTCATGCCCAGAAACTGTTCTAATTCTTAAGTCATCCATGCGCAACTTTATACTCTTCTAAAATTAACTCTTGATCATGTTATTAGCCCAGGCATGCTTTCCCTGCTACTTGAAAACCAAAGCTCGTTCCCTGCCTTGACTTGTACCTTTTTTATGAATCCATGCATGTGTTTCAAACCTTGTTAAGTCATTCCTGTCCAACCTACTAAGTTCTTGATGTTGTACTGATTCGCTAGGGCCTGCTTTCCATGTCATTTAAGTTCTAATGTATGCTTTGACTTATGTAGTCCTGTTTAAGACCTTAGGGAAAACCTCATGTCTAGCCTCTTCCCCCCATATGTGATTAAGTCTAGTGCATGCTAGTCCCATTAAATTATATTTGACATATCCTTCCCCATTATGAGTCCTGGTGCTACTTAAACCTTCATGTATGATTGATAATGTTAATGTCTTCATGCCTAGTTGAGTGGATTGTTACAGACCATGTTCATTAGCCTGTTTGTTATTTATCATATTTGCACCAGACCCTCATGCTAGGTATCTTACTTGTTTCTGTCTGTGATTCTGCAGGATTTCTCTGACAAGATTTTGTGTAAGTTAATCTTTGATCATATTATATCTTGAAACTCTATTTGGGATTGTCTGTTGGTTTGTGATGTTCCATCCTGTCTTCTGAACTTGTTGCATCTTATGTATATAACTCCGTGTGATCTAATCTACTTGCTCTGGTTTAAACTACTATTAGTTGTTGTTCTAAGAATAAAGTGTGTGGACTTCGAGTGGTTTAATTAATTTATGAACAACTTGTTACTCATGTGGTCAACTCTGGCATTGTTTGGTAAGTTGGTTCCCCCCTTCAGACTCGTTATGGGTCTGTGTTCAAGTCATGTAGTTGATACACTCTAATGTCCTAGGGTATACCTATACTTGGGTTTACTATTATGTGTGAAGAATGAGATCACTGAAGACCTTGAAGTTGCTGGGTTATTCCTCTTTGGGCCTGCTCTAATTGTTGGGCTTGTACTCATTTCGCTTGTAATATTCGAGCATGTATTCTTCATTTTGGGTATGTAATGATTTGTAAGCAAATAATTGGGGTGTTAGTGAAATTGGGGAATGAGTGTGCTTTGTTCTTGCATAAAGGGTAGAGAACATGCCTATAGGGCCCATGTGTTTTATTTGCTATTCTGTTTGACTTGCTCTACTTCTGCGCGATAATAGAAATCATGTCTATAGAAACCGCACATATCTCACCTAGTTTGACTAATTCTCACTACCTCAAACATGTTAGCAGTCACTATACTTGATTTCTATGTTATTACTGTGTGTTTAGACAAAATGCCTATAGTATGTATGACATATGCTTTGTCAACTTAGAAACCATGCCTATATGATTTCAAATAATCCATTGGTCAATTGCTTCTATTACTTTTAGTGTACTGCACATCCAGATATTATGACTATAGGACCACTAATCTTTTAGTCAACTACTTCTGTTGTTTTCATTACACTGCACCGCCTAGAGGACATGCCTATAGGAGCAAAGTGTTATAAAATCCAGAATAGTTGTCAATTGTTAGAAATCCTGCCTATAGGGAGCAACCCCTACCTTAAGGGAGTTGCGAAGAATTATTTATGTTGCACGGGGTGATCCTCTAGGCTATAAAACTTAGGACCCCCCTTTATTTATATACTTGTAATTTACACTTAGTCATTTAACATAGACCAATGTAGTTGTCTCCTTGTAATCATTAAGGATTTGTACCGAATCTCATGTGTCATGATAAGACTCTTCGACTTCTATATTTCCCTCTGTTTATTGATCACCTAATTAAATTACACAAACCGCATAGTTTAAAATTCGATTGGGACCCACAGTCGTGGATCTCGAAGAGTGTCCGACACCTTCTATTTGAAGTAATTTGAGCCCTTACCCAATCTTTAGTGACACAGACTAGTCAAACAGAGTTATTTGCAAATAGGTGGCCTAACGCACCTTAGAAATCGTTAGGTGGCGACTCTTCTCTTTCAATGCCTCCTTTAAAAGAGTTGTCATGCGTCAAAGCCCGCTCTCGCAAGAAAACAGTGCGCGACACAACTACAACATTCTAGTTTGACTTTCCCAACACCAATATACAACCCACACTATGTCTACGGAGCCTCTAACGGATACAAAGAGTACTAGGATAGTGCATGCAACAAGGCCCCGGCTATACCTCAAAACATAATATACAGGGAACAAAAGATAAACGACCCTGAAATGAAGTGGGGCTCACCAAGTCAGCTGGGAAAAGGGTGTACTGTTATCACTGATCAATGATGCCTGCTATAGAACCACCTGCATATATTAAAGATGTAGCATCCCTAGCAAAAGGGACGTTAGTACATATGGAATAGTACTAGTATGTAAGACTAAACACCCCCTCAATAGAACGGGTAACAATACAAAGAGAAACAATCATATGATCAAAATGAAAGCTTCAAATAATACCAAAGCATCAAGTTAGGAGTAAGATAAATTTTCAAGTAAATTTCATATATCAGGTTGGGAGATCTTTTTTACCGACATACCATCGTGACTTTAGCACAGAGTCCGATCACGGCCAGATCGGCTAGGCCGTCTCAACCAAAGACATCCAATCACAATCATAGTCACCACTATGTGCGCGGCATGGTGTCCGATCTCGACCCGATCAGCTAGGCCGTCTCACCACAATGCCGTGTGGATTGACATCACCCTAATTAAGGGGAATAATATCAACACATCAATCTAATCCCATTGAAGGGGAATATTCTCAACACATTAGTTCGGGATTTGCGCCTCATTCACTCCTACACCGACACGTGTAGTTTTGGGGTTAGGTTATTTCGACCTACCCTTCCTCGGTAACTAACGATGCTCCCAAAAACGTTTATTACAAAATGGTTCTTTTAGCTCAATTCATAACCTTTTACACATCTTTTCATTTCGTTGGAACTAGTGGCCACAAATGTAATATCATTCTTGGCACGTCGGCCGTATCTCATTTTTCATGCTCACCCCTTCACTTTCAAATATCATCACGGATTATCAACAACAAGGCATCTCTAGTCATGACTTTTAGTACACATATAAGCAAATAAGAGTGTCAGGCACATTGAGTTTTCTTCAACAATTTGGCATAACATCTTACAATTGAAACATGATTGAATTCACAAGATTCTAATACACAACCAACACTTTGAACACATTCTCGAGGGATAACATAATATGATAAGAGCATTCAGAACACATTTTGAACATATATCTTTCGACACAAAGCTTATTCGAAATAGTTAAATTTATAATGAATATCTCGAAACATGAGAATTAAGAACATGGCCCACCATACTTGAGACGTACGAGAACATCATGGGATTCAATTCTACGAGAGATGTTTAGCCAACATAACTCGCTTTGATCTTTTCTTAAATTACTACAATGTTTCGAAAATCATAGCAACTTCGATATCTTTAATAGACAACTAGCATGGTTTCCTTGTAACTTCTCCAAGACTTGAGCAAGAATGGATGAACAAATAGCTTAGGGATTCCGCCTCTCACTCTAGAGCACTTTCCTCTCTCTAAAATAGCAATTTGAACCTTCTAAAATAACCCCCAAAGTCTTTTTATAAAAATGGGATCAGGTGAAATTTTCCCAAACTTAAACTTACGAAGCCGGGTGTACGGTTGCAGACCAAACCGCAAAACGATTATGCTGCCCGCAAAAGGGATCGTAAAAATGGTCCCAAAAACTAGGCAGGCCTGGACAAGTCTGCGGCCATTTCGCAACCCGCCGAACGGTTATACGGTCCCATAACACGTCACAAAATCTCCCTCCGAAAATATTCATGTTGGTTTTTCGACACAGATTGCGCGGCCTACAAATGATTATGCGGCCGCATAATTAACCGTGAAATGATCTTCAAAAATTGGCTCAAGTTCTATTGCACTCTGCGGCCGATCTGTGGTCTACGAAAAGGTTCTGCGGTCGCATAGTGGACATCAGAAATGCCATGTTCTGCAAAACGTTTCCTTCAACTCCCCAACGTACTACGCAACCCAAGAAGTTTGTACCGCGGTGAGCTTGATCTCTGGGAAGAATATCTACAATCCTCAAACACATTAGCCTACCTAGGCAACAAGAAACCCCAGGTTCTAGTAAAAGTTTAGGGGGCCTTACATACTAGACCTATAACAGAGTCGAGCCCAACCACACTCTCTTAGAATAAAGCGAAGTAGGACCTTGAGGCTAATTTTGAGCTAGATAGAGGATTGATGTTGATTCATCTTACGGGGATATTCTAATCCCGTGAAATTCATGAAATCCCATTCTCTTCAAATCGTTACTCAATAAAAGGCCTAAACACCACCCTATTATCTATCACAATTAAACCCTTATTCTAATACCAGGGAAGCATTCCATTTCTTTTAAATGCTCCTAGTCTTAGACTCCTTTGAGTTCATTTAGGCTATACTGAGCTTTCTATTAATTACGGAAACCAACAGCTCTCTTGTTTTGATGGGCTTAATTCCGAGGGCATACCTATTTTTTTCACCTTCTCGCTCACCTTTCCTTATCCTTACTCCTATATATCTAAAACCTTGTATTTCTACCATACTTTAGCTTGCGAACTATATATATCGATTTATACTACATGCAACCTTCCTTTAACTTCCTAGCACCATAGATTTCCTTTTGTGCTTTCTCAGCTGTCTTTAAATGCGAGCAATTACTTTTCCTGGTCGTTCTACCACTTGCTGCATGGATACTTGGCTTATCTTAGTGCCCACGAATACTGAAATTCCATGCAACCCATGTGATCTCAAATATTACTTTTGATTTTAATTCCCGTTCATTAGTCACGATAGGTGCCACTTTCTTATGGAGTGTATGCAATGTTTTAGTGAGACTGTCGTTACAATATCGTTTCTTCTTCAAGTTACTATGCTTAGGTTTAAGCCTTCTTCCTTATTTCCTCGGCTAGTCTTTCATGGTAGTACATAGGGGAGATTCTCTGACTCCTGTAAAGCTGCAAGCTTATCACATCGTATACCCAAAGAAAATTTTGATGTTCTCACTCACCTATAATTATCCTTAGTTACTTACCTCCGCGCCTTTGTGCTCGTAAGGTTGCTTCCAAACTGAAATTTTGATTGTCTCCATAGTGGCACTTTTTTTAATTCCCGTAACACTTATACGGTACCTTTAACTACCCCAACTCCTAACTGAATATTTCTCAAGGATCACGATGTCATCGTATCTACGAGTCTGAATTCCCTATGTTGGAGTTCACTATTTTTATCTTGCATGATTTGCTGATTTGTCTGTATCCTCTTGTCTAGCCATAACTAGACTCTTCCTAAATGAATTACTAACCACTCGTTGGTCCATTCTCATATCTAAATTTCGTGTCATCTCTCTTGGGTTATTTCCTTTGTCTTAAATTACCTCTCGCACTGGTTTTTATGTTTCAAGTGTTCATTCGCATTTATTTATCAATAACATCTTGGGCGGGAACCCATACTGCCTCTGCCTGGCGCCATGCTTGCATAATGATCTGGAGTCGTAACATATCTGTAGAATCTAAATAAATGCAATCTCATTCCCTTCGCCTTTTTACCGCATTCTTCCTTTAATATTCCATAGTTACCTCTTCATCTTTAGCATTTTTTTCACATCTTTACTGACATCTTACTCGCCTTGCAGCAACCCTTCTGTATCAAGGATAATTAAATTTCTTACACACGAGGGTGACACATAGAGTAACTCGCACACTTAGTACCTCAAGCTTAACTCTGTTCACAGTGCTTGCTTCAGGAAAGCGTCTTCCTGAATGACCTTTAATGGTTATTCTTCTGTTGTCCATTTTATTATTGCCTGGACATGATCTCTAAAATTCTCACGATGCCGACTTCGACAAATATCAAATCTTTTGGTCCCTAATTGATATTTGATTTTTTTTAATCTTGTTTACTATGCCATACTAATTTCAATTTCTCTGGGGGGTCTAACGTTTCCTTCTAGTAATTACTCTAGAGCCATCAATTCATTTCTCAGAATGAGGGTATGACTTTATGGATTAAACAGTTTTATCGTCTCAAGGCTTGTCACCTCTTGTAATTTCTTTCACTTGACTATAGAATTTGTCATTCTGTCATATTTTGATTTACCATTATCACCCATTTTCACATATTACTAATAATGCTTCATTTACTCTCTTCATATTCACCGGCTAATATTTATGTCTATCACTTTATTCTGAAAACTTCAACAAAATGTTCTTTCACTTTAAGCCCCCTTGCTTCATCTCACTGATTCTTCGAGAAGCCTATCTTTCTCCTTTTTTTTTACTAGGGGCGAGAGTCATACTAAGGTAAATTTTTGTCCCTTCTAGGATTACACTGCCTATCTTCTGAAATTTTTGAACATTCTAGTGATCATATCTGACTAAACTATTCTTGAGTGCATCATCTGGGTGTCTCACAAGGAGATCTATTACCACATTTGCACTATCCTTCTAAAATATTAGCTAATGATAACAGTCCATCCACCATTTTGGATTACTCTAACCCTAGCTGGATCCTGATATCCCATCATTCTCTTAATCTATATCTGTTAGCTCCCACAGGGAATAACTAAGATGGGTGTGGCCATTTGTATATATTTCTATAACTATTGAAAGTAACTCAGAATGCTTTCTCGGCCTAAATTGTAATTACTGATAATCTTCACTATCTGGGTACCTCGTACCCTTCTTCACATTGCTTCTTTTACTTGTTGAAACTTGTATCTGCCTTCTGCTTCTATTATTGCTTTTTACCATATGGATGGATAGATATTCATGCCTTAGTGCTCCTAATCAAGAAGCTTACACGTCTTAGTACACACATGATCTACTAAATACCTCACATTTACTCATGATAAACATGATGCAAAATTGAGTTCCTCTGACTCATCTCTTCCACGACTACATTCAATCTCTTACGAACTATCTTTCTTGATGTAGGTATCATTGTATTACGAGTAAAATAGAATTTAGGAGTTTCAATTCTTACAACTGAGCTCTACCACACAATCTAAAGTAAAAAAAAAAAGTGACAATCCCAAATACCATGTAGCCTCCTGCATATAAGTGTGGTGAACAACACACCCAAAAAGAAGACTCTACTAGACATGGCTTTTAGACTCCCTATGGCAGAACTGCTCTAACACCAAGTTTGTCACGACTCAAACCAAAGGGCTGCGGCGGGCACCAGATGCCTTACTCAACTGAGTACCAACTTAGCGTATCTTTCTTATCATACTATCATGGGTAAATGATCCTAAAAGACCGTGATGAGATTACCAGAATAAAACATAAGGGAATACTCGACATATGATGACCCAACATGATATACAAACTTATACATGTGACATACAGGCTTATAAGGCAAACATGATCATTTGGTAAACTCAAAACATAGGCCGATAAGGCCATACAAGTATCCATATACATGACCATACAAGCCTCTAAGAGTACATAAACATCATAAAGGTCAGGACAGGGCCCCGCCATACAAATCAATACATGTCCAAAGCATACTGACCAAATATGTAACTCGGGAGCAAGTGGAGTGCACCAACACCTTCCGTTGAGCTGATACCCTACTTTGAGGACTCTCAACCTGTCTATCAAGACCTACGGGCATGAAATGCAACGTCCCAAGGCAAAAGGGACATCAGTACGAATAAAGTACCGAGAACATATATATATATATATATGTAGATATATATATATATATATATATACGCACTTTAAAACATACACCTCTCTGGGCATCATCATCTTCATATCCTACCCGGCCACGAAGAGGACTCGGTAAGAATGTACGCGACCATCATAAGGCTTGGTAGAATCGTATCCGGCCACGTGGAGCTCGGTAAACCAAACTGATTAGTGGTTGCGCCATAGGTGTCGTACCCAGCCGACTATAGCGCAGCTTGCTAGAGTAAAATAGATACATATATAACTACATGCTGGACTCATGGAATCATATTCTAAACCTTTCGGAGTGACGTAAGGTCTTCACACCTTTGATTCACATTATGGACATCCATACAATTAATATTAACTTCAATAGGATTAAAGGATCATACATACTTGCTTAGATAAACTTGATAAGAAAAGAACAACATGGACAACCTTAGTTGCTAGGAGTAGATCTGTTATGAAATAGCGTATCGTTTACGTTCATTTCACTTTAGGTCATGCCAAAAGAAAGAAGGAAGTTCCTTAACATACCTTTGCAATCTTCTCTCCAATCATCAACCAAGCTCAATATGATCTTCTTACGTCTACAATGAGTAAACAGTCTTCTTTGTCATCATGTAAGCGTTGTAACTCTCATATTTTGAAACCAGTATTCTACAAGAAAATGGATAGAAAAGTCACCAAACATCCCAAACAACAACAATATAATTCACAATATGCTCTCTGATTACTTCAACAACCATTTTGAGCGGCAAGCTCGACTTACGATTAACAAAATATGGTTTGATTCAAATTCCTTTTCCACTTATCTGGCTAAAACATTTGTAACGTCATACTTATGCTTACAATATCATTTTCATCCCAAAGCATCATGAGAAAATCTTCAAAAATAATCCATACGCCTAACACCTTAACCTTTGTCATCAACCTCTTGTTTTTCATGTTTTCATCTTCAATTAACTTAATTGGCACATAGATAAGCTTAACGACAGAAGACATAACATAATCAAACTATTTCTAACAATTTCCAGCAACAATAAACTATATATATAGCCTCAACACAGCCCACAAAAAAATGATAATGATTCCTTAAGCCATGTCAAGTACTATCTTGTAGATTTTCACTCAAACAACTCAAACAAGATGTGATTAACTTTAAGAAAAAACCAAGAACATAATTTAATTAACCTAGGAAGTAGATAAAACATGAAATTTCAAGCTGGTGTAGCTCACAACAACCCTCAATCACACCACAACACTATAGGAGTTGTATTCTCTTCTTCAATAAAAATTTGGTGTTCAAGTTGGTGTGCAAACACTCGTATTTCGCCTTGAAAATATAATATATATGGGGGGACTGATTCATACCTTAATCAACCAGAACAACACAAAACCTGAGGTTATATCACTTTGAAGAATCCTCCAAAACAGATACAAGATGAAGAACCACGATCTAGCAAGCACCACGGGATTTCTAGAGTTGGATCTATGTTTTTATCTTTGGTTTTCACTCTAGAATCCTGGATACTTCTTTGAGAGTATTTTGGGAGAGTATAGGGTCTGGTTGGGTCGAAAGATGACCCCAAATGAGCCTTTCCCCGATCTATATAGGTTAAAGAATCACCCATCGCCTAAGTGGGCCCCATTGGGAGCTGCTTGTGCAATGTTGCGAAAACGTGAATATCGCTCTACTACGATATCGTATCGACAAACGGTTTAATGAGTTAGGAATTAGACTCGTAGATCTTCAATTTGGTAGGTGGCTCATCCCAAAATTCAAAGTAAATTGAGAGAAAATCTCAGCTACATTTGACCTAATTTTCAGCACATTTATGAATGTAACTTGTGATGACCTTAGCCAACTTTTGTTCCACAACTCGCTTGACTTCAAAACGTAATAAAAGATTATCATACAACTAAAATAACTCATAAAATAACCTCATTACCATGTTATGCATCCTAGTCTCACCCCAAAAGTACATGTTATATTATTTCCCAACTTGTCGACTTTCGAAGAAACTTATTTTATTCGATTTGTTTAGCTTCTATGCCTTCCAACCCTCGTGGTACTTGTTGTTCATGATCTTTAATATTTGTAACCTCCAAGGTAACATGATTAACTTAATTTATGTACTTTCAAAGATGACTTCATTTCTGATCTTACATCAATTGACTTACGACGTAGTCTTACGTACGAAAACATGAGGTGTAACTCATGCATACATATAGAGCATGATAGCAGTAAGCCTAGCATCAAGACGTAGAACACCCTAAAGACTACTCTAGTCATGAATCATACATAGCACCTATTTTTATGCTCGTCACCTCGCAGATATGTTGCTTCTCACACATTTTAATTAGGCAAACAAAGTCACATCCTAAGAGTTATTCCCTGAACAAGATTAGGCATGATACTTACCTCATCAGGGTGAGCCTTCAACCTCAAATCGCATAAACCTCACTCTAGACCTCCAATCACGCAAATCCAAGTCAACTATCTACCAAGGAAGTCAAATAATGTTATAGAAAGTGATCCTAATCCATACAGCTTCGATCTTTGAAGAATTTCCAAAAGGTCAATAAAAGTCAAAATGGGCATGCGTGCGCTAAATTCGGAACCAATATCAAATCTCGATGACCCATAACTTGCTGAGTCCAAATATGTGATTAGATTCCATAACAGAGCCTAAATTGGCACTCAAATTCCCAAAATATACTCTCTTAAAGTGTTGGCAAAACACAAAATTTCATCTCAAAATTCCATATTGGGTGTTAATAATTCGTGTAAATTCTTGAAATAATACTATAAATGAGTAAAAATCACTTAACCCAACGTCTTGTATGAAAATCCCCAAGCAAAATTTCCCCTCTCCAAGTCTAAGGTTCAAAATATGAGAGAACGAGTCAAAATCCCAAAATAACATCCAAAATATATAGCCCAGATGTACCCTTCACGAATGCGACCATCGCTTCGCGTTCGTGAAGTACAAACCAAAGCTACTGAATAAATGCACTTGCAATCGTAGCCTTTTATCGAGATTGCCAACAATCCTCTCCTTCACAAACTCAAGCAACACCTTCGCGGCAAAATCCTCCCTTGTCAGCTCTAACTCCACAACAACGCATCATCCAATCGCAAATGCTATACCCCGAGACCAACACTATGCAAACGCGACTCTTCCCCTAGAACGCTAAGATAAACACACCCACCACTAAAAACACTCTCTACGGATGCATAACTTTGACCGAGAACGGGAACCACACTGACACCTGCTAAAACCACCACCCCAAACATCACCAAAAATGGAACTATCTCGAATCACACTCGAGCCCCTCGGAACTCCGTCCAATCATACCAACAAGTCTAAATATATCTTACAAACTTATCTAAAGACTCGAAGCACCAAAACTAACATCAAAATTGAGATTCAAAGATAATAACCCTTCTCTTAACTTTCAAACATTCAAACTTCGTGGAACGCGTCAGAATCACAGTCAAACATTCTGGATCACAATCAAACTTTGCAAAAAAGTTCTAATAAACTAAATGAACCCAACCAAGGTATCAAAACCATAATAGGAGTCCGATAACACCGAATCAACTCTCACAAAGACCTATGGAACTCTATAGTTCTTCAAATTTCCAACGTTCGGCAAATAGAGCCAAAACCTTCAGCGGACATCCAAATTAAAATCCGAACACACACATTAACAATCCGGCTGGTCGTTTTTTATATTTGAGCCTCATTTCCCTATTTGATGATCTCGTATGCTTATTTATTATTTTGAGACTTGGGGATGGTTGGTTGGTTACGGAAAGGTTTTTGGAATGAATTAGAATATTTAGTTCCATGGTTTGAAGCTTAGATAATAAGAGTTGACCAAGGTTTTACTTTTGTGAAAACGACCACAAATTGGTGATATGATGGTTCTAATAGGTTTGTATGGTGATTTTAGACTTCGGCGTATGTTTGAATTTGGATTTGGAGGTTCCTATGTTGCTTTGGCTCTAATTGTCGAAAGTTGAAAATTGAAAGTTTAGAAAGTTCATAGGTTTGGACAGTAGTTGACTTTGAGACTATTGGAGTCGGATTATTTTCCTTGGACTTGGAATAGGTATTTCATTTCATTTATAACTTGTGTGCAAAATTTTGTAGCATTCTGAGTTGGTTTGATAGGAATCGGATGTTGAGTTGTAGGTTAGAAGTTTATTAACTTAAGAGAAGTTTAATTGATGATTTGATCGTTGATCCGTAGTTGTGGTGATCATACATGTGTTCGGAGGCTTTGGATAGGATTGGTTAGTGTTTGCGGACTTATTGGTATGATTGAATGGGTCCTCGGCGGCTCAGGTGAGTTTCGAACCCCCCGGAGCTTGGTTGAATTGCTGAAATACTGCTGGTGTCTGGTGTGATTCGCGAATGCAGACTAGATCATTGTGGAGGCTTATTTGGGGTAGAGGCCTTTTTTTCTTTGCGTTCACAAACTATGAGTCGCGTTTGTGAAGCTTTGTGGTCTACGGCCTTTGCGTTTGCGCCAAAGGGATCATGTTCGCCTGCAGCCGGAAGTTAGCCGGGAGCCGGCTATAGCTTAGCCATCTCATTCGCAGGACTGGGGTTGCATTCACAAAGGCTTTGGGTTAGTAGTGCATCACGTTCGCGGGTGATGGGTCGCAATCCCGATGGGTATTATGAAGCTGGAGGTCGTTTGATTTACGCGAACACGAGGCTTGGGCCGCGTTTTCCAAGGGTATCATTGGGCAAACTTATAAGTTGTGTAATTTAGGGACTTAGACCTATTATTTTATATTTTGTGCCCTACACTTGGAGAGGAGCTATTTTTGAAGAGGTTGTTCACATAAGGCAAGAGGGTAAGTGATTTTTACCTGATTTTAACATTATATTTGGTTTCCCCATAGATTATTACATATAGATTACGGGATTTAAAAGAGAAATTTAGGGATTTTGACTCAGGTTTTGGAGAGTGAAAAATGGAGATTTGAACCCAGATTCGGACTCGAATTAAGATAAAACTTATATATTTGGGCTCGTATTTGAATAGGTAGCCGGAATTTGTGACTTTTTTCTGGTTCGGGGAAATGGGCTCGGGTTGACTTTTTAGTTGACTTACTTCAATTTGACAAAGATTGAAACTTTATCGTTAGGAATTGATTTTTATAGCTGTGTTTGATGTTATTGAGTTTTTTTTTTACTAGATCCAAGCCATTTGGAAGTCTTTTCGCGTGGGAAGCGCTTTTGGAGTATTGATTCACGCGCTTTGAGGCAAGGAACTTGTCTAAACTTGGTTTGAGAGCAATACCATGTTTGCTATGGTATTTGATAAATACATGTTGGGGGTGAGGCATGTGCTAGTTGACGCGCGTATATGCGTAAACCAGGGTTATTCATAAGCCGGATAGATCTTAGTCCATTATGTGCCTTGGTTTGCTATCATGTCCCATTATTTTCGTATTTTCTCTACTTGTATGAATGCTTGAGCTATTATTCATACGAGATATCATGTATAAACTATATGCTTTTTAGTTTGAGAAATGATAGGGATATTGTTGAAATATTGAGCTATTTACCATAATTGTAGTCATATTCTCTGTCATGATGTTAAATTCGCATATCATATCTCTGTCTTTGTGCATTCGTTATATGTTATCTCACATATTGTTGATGCTTTATAGATGTGACACGGGTTGAGCTGAGTGCCGTGACATGTGAGCATTTGAGACTCGAGGGGTTGATGACTGATCGTGGGTCCATCGGGCCAATTTGATACTGATAGTGAGGTAATGTGTACGCCAAGCCCCACATTGGGCTGAGTGGTATTGATTATGAGGTGAGCATGCGCCAGAACCCATATTGGGTTAACTGATATTGTTATTTGACTTAGATCCAATCAGCGCTTGGGCTAGGACCTTCCCTTCCGAAGTCAGGTAATAACCTATGGGTGCAGGCATGCATGTCACATATATGCTTGGCGAGGGACCCATACAATGCTGAGTGCTGTTGTGATTGAATCGAAATTGTTCTAGGCACTATAAATATGCTGAGATTTAGTATACTTGATGATTTAGCTGTGATATTATTTGTTCTGGAATGTATACTGGTCATATAGGTACAGGGTTGTGTTTCTTCTCTCATAATAATTGGTACTTGAAGTCTCTATTTGATGTGTTGAACTCGGAATCCCAGTCAAATTGAACCATTATTCTTGAAAAGCATGGTTATTTCCTTTCTTATTGTGAAATAGGTTGAATTTAATATTACTTGAGCTACTTTTCCTTTTGCCATCGTATACCGTTATTGTTGTTATCGGTTGTTGCAGTTGAATATTGGACCTTGCCAAGTTCGTCACTGCTTTCAGCCCGAGCTTAGGCTTGTTACTTATTGAGTTCATGGAATCGGTTGTACTCATACTACATTATGCACTTAATATGCAGATTCAATTGTTGCCAAGAGGCGTGATTGCTAGGAGTGGCACGGATACCAGTCACGGAGATTTCGAAGTAGTTGACGTTTCCATTAATAGGCCCTGAAGTCCCCTTTCTCTTAGTTCATGTTATTACTATTCTATCTTTTGGACAATACTGTATTTTGATATCAGACTCTATATTTAAATTTTTTAGGGCCCATGTACTCGATGACACTAGGTCGTGGGATGGTTTTTAGTTGTATTGTTGCCTTTGACTTCAGTTATTTATGATTATTCAATGCTGAGGCTATATAATATGGTTACTTAATTTTATTTCAGCTTTTTGATTTTTGTCTCACCTAGCTAATTGTGTTAGATTCCATCATGGCTCCATTACGATTTTTGGGTCATGACAAGTTGGTATCAGAGCACTAGGTTGCTTAGGTCTCACGACTAATGAGCAAGTCTAGTAGAGTCTTGCGGATCGGTAAGGAGACGTATGCACTTATCTTCGAGAGGCTACAGGGCTATTAGGAAAACTTCTCTTTCTTCACTCTCCATCGTGCAGGTTGTTTACCCCTAAGCCTATATCTTTGATTTTCTATTGTCTTGCAAATGGTGGGGACAAGATCATTGGTGCAGCTGAGTAGTAGTCAGCAACCCAGGCTAGGGCCGTGAGACGCCGGGGTTGAGGCAAAGAAAGGGGCGGAGCGTGTGCCGCAGCTAGAACCCTTTCTCGTGTAGCTGCTGGCACCAGTAGCTCTTGTTGAGGATCAGGTTCATGACTATGTCGAGCTAGAGGTACCAATTCAAGTTCCTCATAGTCTACTTGTTTCGCTAGTTGTTCAAGATGTTTTGATCCACATGATTGGTTTGTTCGAGAGTCTGGCTTAGTCCGGGGAATTTCCTATTGTAACAACTACTTCCCAGGCCAGGAGCAGAGTGCAGTCTCCAGCTACTTGTACCCCAAACTAGGTGGACCATGGTTATCAAACCCCCGGAGTTTTACCAGTAGGGGGAGTTCAGCCTACTATTGTCGCGCAACTTGAGGATAGGCTCGTAATGTTAGACGACAAACTGAACAGGTTAGATAACTTCATGATGTTGCATCCTCCTCACTTCAGTGGTACACCTTCAGATGATGCTCAAGGATTCGTTAATCATTGTCATGAGATTCTGCACGTACTAGTTGAGACCAAAGGAGTTGAGTTTACCGCCTTCTAGATGCAGGGTCCGACTAAGAGGTGATGACAGGTTTTTGAGTTGGGTCGACCAGCAGGATCACCTCCTCTTACGTGGACTCAATTCTTCAGGGTCTTTTTGGAGCAGTTTGTGCCATACACCAGGGGAAAGGAGCTGAGGAGGAACTTGAGTAACTTCAGCAGGGTCAGTTTTCAGTTACTGAGTATGAGATGCGATTATAGAGTTGTCCCGTCATGCTATTGCTTTGATTTCCACCGAGGAGGAGAGAGTGAGAAGATTTATTGAGGGCTTTCACTATAGTATTCTCCTTGCTATGGCTAGAGAGATCGGGACCAGGACTTCATTTCACTAGGTGTCGGAGATGACACGTCGTGTTAAGCGCATCCACAGTGAGACTAGGGAGATGCTGTAGGGTAGGGACAAGAAGTCCCGACATTCAAGTAGCTTCATTGGTGCCTCATTTGGAGGCCAAGGTTGATTTACGAGAGGCCATTCTAGCAGGCCAATTTATCATTCAACATTGCCCAGTCGAGGAGCTTTTGGGCAATCTTCATTCAGTGCACTCATAGCGTAGAGTTCTTACCGTGCTCCATCTGTTAAGGGTTCATCCGTACCGAGTTCTTCTAGTGGTTATTCTGGTTCACAGTGTCCGACTTAGGCCCCGTAATCATTTTCGGTCATAGGTTGTTATGTTTGTGGAAAGTTGGGGCATGTTAGGAAATACTATCCCCCCTCTTTGCAGAGGTTCAGTACAGCGGGGAGGTCAGACTATGATTACCGCACTGGTTGCTACACCACCCGCTCAGCCAGTTGGGATGGAGGTCATCTAGGACATGGTCATCTTAGAGGGGGAGCTCAGTCTAGTAGAGGTCAGGCTAGATGCTATTCATTCCCAAGGAGGACCGAGGCCATTTTTTCTGATGCAGTGATTACAGGTATTGTTTCTGTGTGCCACAAGGATGCTTCAATATTGTTTGTACTTGGTTCTACTTATTCATATGTGTCATCATATTTTGCTTCTTCTCCAGATATACCTGGTGGTTCTCTTGATGCTCTTGTGCATGTGTATACACCTGTTAGTGATGTTATTGTGGTGGATAGAGTTTATCGATCATGTTAGGTCACTATTTGTGTCATTGAGATGAGGGCGGACTTCCTATTGTTAAATATGGTAGATTTTGATGTGATCATGGGTATGGATTGGCTATCTCTGTACCATGTTATCTTCATCGTCACTTTAAGACCATACATTAGCCATGCCGTGGTTGCCGTGGTTGCCGAGGTTGGAGTGGAAGGGTTATTTTTGTTGCACTCCTAGAAGAGTGATTTTATTCTTGAAGGCTCAACGGATGGTTGAGAAGGGATATAAGGTGTATCTAGATTTTGTCAGATATATTAGTGCTAACACTCCTATTGTTGATTCAGTTCTAGTAGTGAGGGAGTTTTCCGATGTGTTTCAATTAGACCTACCGGGCATGCCACAAGATAGGGATATTGATTTTGGCATTGATTTGGCGTCGGGCATGCATACTATCTCTATTCCCCTGTATCGTATTGCTCCAGCAGAGTTGAAGGAATTGAAGGACCATTTGCAAGAGTTATTGAATACGAGGTTCATCAGGCCTGATGTGTCACCTTAGGGTGCACCAGTTTTGTTTGTTAAGAAAACGAATGGTCTATGAGAATGTTTATTGACTATTAGGGTTGAACAAGGTGAGCATCAAGAACAAGTATCCACTGCCGCACATTCAAGATTTGTTTGATCCGCTTTAGTGTGCCAGGGTGTTCTCGAAGGTTGACTTGAGATCGGAGTATCACTAGTTGAAGATCAAGGCATCAAACATCCCTAAGGCTGCTTTCTGGACTCATTATGGGCATTATGCATTTTGGTGATGTCGTTTGGGTTGACTAATGCCCCATCAATAGTAAGGTAATTGCCTACGTGTCGTACCAGTTGAATCCTCATGAGAAGAACTATTTGGTGCGTGATTTAGAACTAGCAGCTATTTTACACGCACTCACAATATGGATGCATTACCTATATGGCGTGTCTTGTGAGGTTTATACGAATTCTCAGAGTCTCCAAAATCTATTTAAACAGAAAAATTTGAATTTTAGGCCACGGATATTGTTAGAACTATTGAAGGTAACATCACTATTCTTTGTCATCGGGGAAAAACCAATGTGGTAGGAAACGCCTAGAGTAGAAAGTTGGAGAGTATGTGGAGTTTAGCATTTACTCCAGCTGGGAAGAGGCGTTGGGCTAAGGATGTTTAGGCATTGGATAACAGTTTCATAAGATTGGATATTTCAGAGTCTAGCAAAGTCCTTGCATGTATGTAAAGCATAAAGAGTAGTATATAAAAGATATGAAAGAAATATGGAGCAAAGGACTCAACCTGTAACTCTGAATAGATTTGTGAACCATGAAACCATAATAGTGTCATGTATATGCGTATAAATAGAATATCATGCATATATATATATGCGTAGATAACATCCTCAAGCCTCTGAGGGCATCCAATTATATCATACGGCCTTAGTGGGCGAAATCATCAACATATACCAGCTGATTAGGTGGTGGTGCGTATATAACGCCATATCCTTTTGCCATACCCCATATAAATAATATACGCGTATATAATGCTATTTGGGCATGGGTCAGGGTACATGTATAAATGCATGCAATGCATATGGAAGTAAGTCAATAAGATCTCTTGGAAAGTAATAAGATCAATATGGCTTCGGTTAATATCATGAAATAAAGATTATCAACTTATGTATTTTCTGAGACACATGAACAGACGATATAATAATAGGACACATGGGGAATCAAGAAGATAGGCACCCTTAGTAGTTCTAAGAATAGAGTCATTTGTGAAAGTTCGGCGTTTGCTCGTTTTGTTTGTATCATATGGATCATGTCAAAAGGGAAGAAAGGATAGCCTTAACATACCTTTTCCCAATCTGCCCAATGACCATGTTGAACTCGCCTCATCGCACCTTAATCTACAACAATGATAATAATATTATCGTTAAGCTACGAATGACGCAACTATCGTACAACGAATGACAAGCTTATTTTATATTAAAACGGATAGCATCTCCCATGTTTTCTTTTCTTTCCCCAAGTCCATCAAAATAAAAAGAATACAAACAACCTTGAACTATATACCTTCACCACCACAACACACCCAGAAGCCCAACAACACCACTCAATCTGCACAACAACAAAGTGCACAAATGTCACCAACGAAACTACTAGTTAACACGACGAGCATCAAGCTTGGATTGGAACCAAACCCCAACTCTTTTTCCCATCTCCCTTGTACTTAAAACACCATCAACAGGTCGATCATATAAACAAATATATTTACATGACATTCCAACTTTATATTCATCATAAAAGTAATATCAAGCAACCCAACGATATAACAACAACATGGACAACTTCTAGGTATTGTGTAGTTGCTTCTTCACCTATTTATGACATCATCAACACACTCGGCATATTGACAACCATAAAAACAATAAAAACATTATAACCAAGCAATTCCCCACGATTTCCTGCCATATGTAGTCATATACACAACTCCAAAATAGTTCAATAAGAGACAACAGCTTATTATACAACTTCAATGAAGTGTTGAGAGAGTTTGGGAATTTTCCTTGGTCGATAATGACCAAAAATGAGCCATCCAATCCCTTCAAAATGTTCAAGGGTCATCCACCGCCTAAGTGGGTCCCATTAGGAGCTGCTTGCACGGTCTCACCGAAACGTAAAGATCGGATGTTGTATCGATGAACGGTAATGAGTTTGCAACTAGACTCATAGAGCTTCAATTTGGTAAGTGGATCATCTTGTAACTCCAAGTATATTTGGAGAAAAGCTCAACTATATTTGACCTAATTTTCAGCACATTTATGAATATAACTTGTGATGACAGTTGCCAAGTTTTATTCCACAACTCGCTTGACTTCAAAATGTAATACACGACTATCATACGACTAAAATAACTCGTAACATAACCTCTTTATTATGTTAAGAACCCTAGTATCACCCTAAAAGTACATGTTATAACATTCCCAACTTGTCGACATTCGACGAAACTTATTTTCTTCAATTTGTTTAGCTTCTAAGCCTTTCAACCCTCTTGGTACTTGTTATCCATAATCTTAAAGATTTGTTACCTGTAAGGTAACATGATTAACTTTATTTATGTATTTTCAAACACGATCTCATTTTTTAGCTTACATCAATTGACTTACGACGTACTCTCACGTACGAAAACATGGGGTGTAACATCATTTCCCCCCATTGGAACATTCGTCCTCGAATGTTGACTAATGCGCTTATCAGTCTCATAACCTATAGCTCTTACAAATACTTTAATATTGTACTTGCCATCTAGGCAACTGTTCTGTGAATAAATCCAAAGGCCAGGGCATTCCCCTCTTTAGGCCTCTTTCTCACACCACGACTTGTGATCGGAACTCTTCCAATCTCGTAACTGTTGCTACCTTCTGTCATGCAACTTGTATGACTGACCTTGTACGTGTATCTCCTTTTTCCTCCGGCTTTTAGTGAATCTCTAGGCCTCACTTTGTGAATATATGACAAGTTGTCCCTCTAGGAATCTTTAGGTTTACTTAAGTTCTTCACTCGGTACTTTATCGAACTTACGGCTATGGCTATATCTTGTTCATAACCTCGGTTATCTATGCTTATGGCTTTACTACAACTAGGTGTCGTACTATACCATAACTCTTACTTCGATTTATTATTACTGAGGTATGCTACCTAACTCCATATTATACTCTTGTTGCTTATCCTATATGTATAAATCAAAGACCTTTAATAATTCCTCATTACTGTTCATCTTAATAGTGATGGCCTAATCTCATGTCATACTTTGTAACTTTTATCCATCCATTGTTGATTCACCTTAATGTTGATCCATAATCTACCACTGATAACTTGAAACCTCTTACTTAATATATTCTCACCAGGGCCCACATTGCATCGGGAAACATTTGAAGTGATTTGCCTGATCCACCTAAGGACGATACTATACGTCAATAATCGTATTTCATAGCATCCCAACGTGATTTATCTTATAGAGGTATTCTAATCTCGTGCAATTAATGAAATCCCTTTTCTTATAATCATTACTCAATCAAAGGCCTAAATGTCATCCTCTTATCTATCACCATTACACACGTATTCTACCGCGAGGGAAGCATTTCATCTCTTCTAATTTCTCCTAGTCTTAGACTCCTCTAAGTTCATTCAGGATGTACCGAGCTTTCTATAACTTACAGAAACCATCAGCTCTCTTGTTTTGATAGGTTTAATCTCGAGGACATACCTATTCTCGTCACCTTCTCACTCACCTTTTCTTATCCTTACTCCTATCTACCAAAAACATTGCCACCCTATGATTGTTAAACTTGCAACCTCTGCATATCTATTAATACTACTCAAAACCTTCCTTTAACTTGCTAGCACTATAGATTTCCTTTCAAGCCTTCTCAGTTGTCTTTAAATGTACGCAATTACTTTTCCTAGTCGTTCTGCCACTTGTTGCATGAATACTTTGCTTATCTTATTGCCCAAGAATATTGGAATTTCCTGTAACTCATATGATCTCAAATATCACCTTTGCTTCTTTTTTTCCGTTCATTAGCCACGATAGGTGCTACTTTTTTACATATTGTATACAATATTATAGTGAGATTGTTGTAACAAGACCATTTCTTCTT
The DNA here is from genome assembly GCA_002018475.1 of Nicotiana obtusifolia. Taxonomy (NCBI): domain Eukaryota; kingdom Viridiplantae; phylum Streptophyta; class Magnoliopsida; order Solanales; family Solanaceae; genus Nicotiana; species Nicotiana obtusifolia. The sequence continues at coordinate 281,934 of MCJB01019192.1, read as the reverse complement.
CAAGTTACGATGCTTAGGTTGAAGCCTTCTTCCTTATTTCCTCAGCTAGAGTTTCGTTGTAGTACTTAGGGGAGACCCTCTATCTCTTGAAAAGCTGCGAACTTATTACATTATATACCTGACAGAATTTTTGATGTTCTTGCTCGCCTATAATTATCCCTACTTACTTACCTCCACGCACTTGTGCTCCTAGGGTTGCTTCTCAACTAAAATTTTTGACTGTCTTCCTAGTGGCACTATATTTTATTTTCATAACACTTATACGGTACCTTTAACTACCCCAACTCCTATCTGAATATTTTTCAAGGATTACAATTCCATATTTGCGAGACTGAATTCATTATGTTTATCTCGCACAATCTCCTGGTTCGTCTGTATTCTCTTGTCTAGCCATAACTAGCCTCGTCCTGAGTCAACTACTAACTACTCGTTGGTCCATTCTTATATCTATATTCTGCGTAATCTCTCTTGGGATATGTCATTTGTCTAAACTTACCTTTCGCACTGGCTCCTGATGTATTAAGTGTTCATTCGCACTTTATTTATCAATAACATCCTAGACAGGAACTCTTACTGCCTCTCCCCGGCGTCGTGCTTGCATAATGTTCTAGAGTCGCACATATCTGTAGGATCTGAATAAATGCAACCTCATCCCTTTCGCCTTTTTACCACAATCTTCCTATACCATTACATAGTTACCTGAACCACTTAACTTCGACTTAATACTACATCACATAATCTTCCCACCTATAGGGGAGTATTAAGATTTAGTTCTACGACGATCTACTTATACATGTTTTGCCTCTTCATCTTTGATGTCTTTTCACATCATCAATGACCCAACTCGCCTTATGGTAACCCTTATGTACCAGGTATAACTGAATTACTTATGCACAAGGGTGACACCAGTGTAACTGGCCCACTTAGTCCTTTAAGCTTAACTCTGCTTACAGTGCATGCTTTAGGAAAGCGCCTTCCTAAATGATCTTTATAAGTTATTCTTTTGTTGTCCATTCTATTATGTCCATAACGCTATATCTGAAATTCTCACGATGTCAACTATTATCAAATCTTTCGATCCCTAATTCATGTTCAATTTATGTTGTTCACTAGCCCATACTGATTCTATTACTCTGGATCTAACTTAGCCTTCTAGTAATCACGTTCGGGACACCAACTCATTTCTCGAAATAAGTGTATGACTTTATGGCTTATACATTTTTATTATCTCAAGGCCTGTCACCTCTTGTCTTTTCCTTCACTTGACTATAGACTCTGTCATTCTGTCATATTTTGATTTACCGATATCACCCATTTATAACATCTTACTCATAATGCTTCATTTACTCTCTTATTATTCTCCGGCTAATATTTCTGTCTATCACTTTATTCTAAAAACTTCAACAAAATGTTCTTTCACTTTTAGCTCCCCTTGCTTCATCTAACTGGCTCTTCGAGAAGCCTAAGTTTCTCTTTTTTATTTACTAGGGGCGGGACTCAAACTAAGGTAAATATTTATCCCTTCTAGCATTCCACTGCCTATCTTCTGAAATTTTGAACATTATAGTATTTATATCTGACTGAACTATTGCAGAGTGCACCATCTGGGTGTCTCACAAGGAAATCTATTACCACATTTGCAGTATCCTTCGGAATGTTAGCTAATGATAACAATCTATCCACCATTTTGGGTTACTCTAACCCCAGCTGGATCCTGATATCCCAACCTTCTCTTAATCTATTTCTGTTAGCTCCAATAGGGCATAACTAAGATGGGTGTGGCTAATTGTATATATCTCTATTACTGTTGAAAGTAACTCATAATGCTTATAATTCTTTGCCTGAATTGTAAATACCAATAATCTTCACTATTTGGGTTCCTCATACCCTTCGTTGCCTTGCTTATTTTACTTGTTGAAACTTGTATCTACCTTCTGATTCTCGTATTGCTTTTTACCATATGGGTAGATAGATATTCATGCTGTAGTGCTCATCATCAAGAAGCTTACACGTCTTAGTACACACATGATCTGGTGAAGACCGCAAATTTACTCATCATAAGCATGATGCAAAATCGAGTTCCTCTGACTCATCTCTTCCACAACCACATTCAATCTCTTACCAATAGTCTTTTTTGATGTGGGTATCGTTGTATTACGAATAAAATAGAATTTAGAAGTTTGAATTCTTACAACTGAGCTCTACCACACGATCTAAAGTTAGAAGAAAGAGTGACGGTCCTAAATGCCATGTAGCCTCCTACTTATAAATGTGGTGCACAACACGCCCATAAACAAGACTCTACTAGACACGACTAGACTCCCTAGGACAAAATTGCTCTGTTACCAAGTTTGTCACGGCCCAAACCAAAGGGCCATGACGGGCACCCGGGGCCTTACTCAACCGAGTACCAATGTAACGTATCTTTCTTATCATACTATCATGGGTAAATGATCTGAAAAGGCCGTCATGAGATAACCAAAATAAAACATAAGGAAATACTCGACATTGGATGACCCAACATGATATACAAACTTATACATATGACTTACGGGCCTATACGGCCAACATGATCATTTGGTAAACTCAAAACATAGGCCGACAAGGCCATACAAGTATCCATATACATGACATTTGTCTACAAGCCTCTAACTGTATATAAACATCCTAAAGGTCGGGACAGGGCCCCTTCATACCAATCAGCAGATGTCCAAAGTATAATGACCACATAAGCAACTCCGGAGAAAGTGGAATGCACCAACACCTTCCGCTGAGCTGATAGCCTAATAGGAAGGCTGTCAACCTGTCTATCGGGACCCGCGGGCGTGAAAAGTAGCTTCCCCAGGAAAAAGGGACATCGGTACGAATAAAGTACCGAGTATGTATGGCATGAAAAGCAGTATAATAAAGAAATGAAAGAAACATGGAGTAAAGGAACTAAACTATAAGTCTGAATAGCTCAATGAATCATGAAACCTTTATAGTGTCATGTATATGTGTATAAATGTAATATCATACATAGGTATATGCGTACATAACATTGTCAAGCCTTTGAGGGAATCCAATTATATGATACGGCTTCAGTGGGCGAAATCACCAAGGCATACCAGCTAATCAGGTGGTCGTCCGTATAAAACACCATAAACTTTCCCCATACCCATATATATATTGCTCTGTTACCAAGTTTGTCACGGCCCAAACCAAAGGGCCATGACGGGCACCCGGGGCCTTATTCAACCGAGTACCATACCAACGTAACGTATCTTTCTTATCATACTATCATGGGTAAATGATCTGAAAAGGCCGTCATGAGATAACCAAAATAAAACATAAGGAAATACTCGACATTGGATGACCCAACATGATATACAAACTTATACAGGTGACTTACGGGCCTATACGGCCAACATGATCATTTGGTAAACCTAAAACATAGGCCGACAAGGCCATACAAGTATCCATATACATGACATCTGTCTACAAGCCTCTAAGTGTATATAAACATCCTAAAGGTCAGGACAGGGCCCCTTCATACCAATCAGTAGACGTCCAAAGTATAATGACCAAATAAGCAACTCCGGAGAAAGTGGAAAGCATCAACACCTTCCGCTGAGCGGATAGCCTAATAGGAAGGCCGTCAACCTGTCTTTCGGGACCTGCGGGCATGAAAAGTAGCTTCCCTAGGAAAAAGGGACATCAGTACGAATAAAGTACCGAGTATGTATGGCATGAAAAGCAGTACAATAAAGAAATGAAAGAAACATGGAGTAAAGGACTAAACTATAAGTCTGAATAGCTCAATGAATCATGAAACCTTTATAGTGTCATGTATATGTGTATAAATATAATATCATACATAGGTATATTCGTACATCGCATTGTCAAGCCTTTGAGGGAATCTAATTATATGATACGGCCTCAGTGGGCGAAATCACCAACGCATACCAGCTGATCAAGTGGTGGTCCGTATATAACACCGTAACCTTTCCCCATACCCATATATATATATATATATATATATATATATATATATATATATATGCGTATATAATGCCATCTGGTCATGGGTCAATGTACATGTATAAATACATGCAATGCATACGGAAATAAGTCAATAAGATCTCTCGGAAAGTAATAAGATTAGTATGCCTTCGATTAATATCATGCAATAAACTTTATCAACTTACGTATTTTCTGAGACCCATGAGCTGACGATATATTAATAGGACACATGGCGAACCAAGAACATAGGCACCCCTAGTATTTCTAAGAATCGAGTCATTTGTGAAAGTTCCGTGTTTGCTCGTTTAGTTTGTGTCATATGGATCATGCCAAAAGGGAAGAATTTAAAGCCTTAACATAACTTATCACAGTCTACCCAATGACCACGTTGTTTAATCTACAACAACGATAATAATACTATCACTAAGCTACGAATGATGCAACTATCATACAACGAATGGCAAGCTTATTTTATATTAAAACGAACAGCATCTCCCCTATTTCCTTGCTTTCCGCAAGTCCATCAAAACAACAAGAATACATAAAACCGTCAACTATCTACCTTTAGCACCACAACTCACCCAACAGCCCAACAATACCAATAATTCTACACAACAACAAGTGCACAAATGTCACCAACGAAACTAATACTTAACGCGACGAGCATCAAGCTTGGATTTGAACCAAACCCCAACTCTTTTTCCCATATACCCTATACTTACAACACCATCACCAGGTCCAGCATACAAATGTATATATTGACATTACATTCCAACCTTATATCCATCATAAAAGTAACATCAAACAACCTAACAAGATATAACAACAACATGAACAACTTCTAGGTATTGTGTGGTTGCTTCTTCTCCTTTTTACAACAGCATCAACTTTCTCAACATATTGAAAAGCATAAGAACATTATAATGAAGCTATTACCCACGATTTCCAGCCATATGAATACACAACTCCAAAATAGTCCAATAAGAGACAACAACTTCTTATACAACTTCAAGTCCTATCTTGTAATTCTTAATCCAAATAAATTAACCAAAACATAGATAATCTTGAGCGCGAGAAATATAAATAACATATAAAACTCGAAACCAAGCTTCCCTTATCTTAAGAGCACCCTTAAATACATCAGAACACCATAGAGACTCTTTTCTTCACTTATAACTTTTGAGGCTATGTTTAGGTAAAACCAACTTGATTCGACTTAGAACCTTGGAGAAATGTTAGGGAAGTGTTGAGAGAGTTTGGGAACTGTCCTTGGTCGAAAATGACCAAAAGTGAGTAGTCCAATCCCTTTAAAATGTTCAAAGGTTGTCCACGCCTAAGTGGGTCCCATTGGGAGCTGCTTGCATGATCTCACAAAAACAAGAATATCTGTCTACTCGTATGTCGTATTGATGAACGGGTTAATGAGTTAGCACCTATCATAGATCTTCAATTTGGTACGTGGATAATCCCGTAATTCCATGTATATTGGTAGAAAAGTTCAGCAACATTTAACCTAATTTTCAGCACATTTATGAATGTAACTTGTGATGACCTTTGCTAACTTCTGTTCCACAACTCACTTCACTTTAAAACGTAATACACGACTATCATACGACTAAAATAACTCATAAAATTACCACCTTATCATGTTAACCACCCGATTATAACCCTAAAAGTACATGTTATAACATTCCCAGCTTGTTGATACTATACTTCAATAATCGTATTTCATAGCATCCCAACGTGATTCAGCTTATGGAGGTATTCTAATCTCGTGCAATTAATGAAATCTCTTTTCTTAAAATCATTACTCATTCAAAGGCCTAAATTTCATCCTCTTATCTATCACCATTACACCCATATTCTACTACCAGGGCAGCATTTCATCTCTTCTAATTTCTCCTAATCTTAGACTCCTCTGAGTTCATTCAGGCTGTACTGAGCTTTCTATAACTTACAGAAACCATCAGCTCTCTTGTTTTGATGGGTTTAATCCCGAGCACTTACCTATTCTTGTCACCTTCTCACTCACCTTCTCTTATCCTTTCTCCTATCTACCTAAAACCTTGTCGCTCTACCATTCTTTAGCTTGTAACCTACACTTATCTATTCATACTACTCGAAACATTTATTAAACTTGCTAGCACCAAAGATTTTCTTTCATGCCTTCTCAGTTGTCTTTTAATGTACGCAATCACTTTTCATGGTCGTTCTGCCACTTGTTGCATGAATACTTGACTTATCTTATTGCCCACGAATACTGGAGTTTCTTGTAACTCATATGATCTCAAATATCACCTTTGCTTCTTTTTTCCGTTCATTAGCCACGATAGGTGCCACTTTCTTACAAAGTGTATACAATATTATAGTGAGATTGTTGTAACAAGAGCATTCCTTCTTCAAGTTACTATGCTTAGGTTGAAGCCTTCTTCCTTATTTCCTCATCTAGACTTTCGTTGTAGTACTTAGGGGAGTCCCTCTGACTCTTGTAAAGCTGCGAGCTTATTACATCATATACCTGATGGAATTTTTGTTGTTCTTGCTCGCTTATATCCCTAGTTACTTACCTCTAAGCCCTTGTGCTCCCAGGGTTGCTTCTGAACTAAAATTTTTGACTGTCTTCCCAGGGAAACTCTCTTTTATTTTCGTAACACTTATACGGTACCTTTTACTACCCCAACTCCTATCTGAATATTTTTCAAGGATTACGACATCATATTTGCGAGACTGAATTCACTATGTTGGGGTTCACGGTGTTTATCTTGCACAATCTACTGCTTCGTCTGTACCCTCTTGTCTAGACATAACTAGGCTCTTCCTGAATCAACTACTAACTACTCATTGGTCCATTCTCATATCTATATTCCGCGTAATCTCTCTTGGGATATGTCATTTTCTTAACTTACCTCTCACACTACCTCCTAATGTATCAAGTGTCTATTCGCACTATATTTATCAATAACATCCTGGACGGGAACTCTTACTGCCTCCCCGGCGTCGTGGTAGCGTAATATTCAAGAGTCACTCATATCTGTAGGATTTGAATAAATGCAACCTCATCCCTTTCGCCTTTTTACCACATTCTTCCTTTACCATCCATAGTTACCTGAACCACTTAACTCCGACTTAATACCACATCACACCATCTTCCCCCCTGTAGGGGAGTACTAAGATTTAGTTCTACGACAATCTACCTATAGATGTTTTACCTTTTCATCTTTGGTGTATTTTCACATTATCAATGACCCTCACTCGCTTTATGGTAACCCTTGTGTACCAGGGATAACTGAATTCCTTATGCACAAGGGTGACACCTAGTGTAACTGGCACACTTAGTCCTTTAAGCTTAACTCTACTCACAGTGCTTGGTTTAGGGAAGCGTCTTCTTGAATGAATTATAAAGGTTATTCTTTTATTATCCATTTTTTTATTGCCGAAGTGCAATCTCTGAAATTCTCACAATGCCGACTATTATCAAATCTTCCAATCCCTAATTCATGTTCAATTTATCTTGTTCACTAGCCTGTACTGATTTCTATTACTCTAGATCTAACTTAGCCTTCTAGTAATCACGTTCGGGACACCAGCTCATTTCTCGAAATGAGGGTATGAATTTAGGGCTTATACATTTTTACTGTCTCAAGGCCTGTCACCTCTTATCTTTTCCTTCACTTGACTATAGACTTTATCATCTTTTCATATTTTGATTTACCGATATCACCCATTCATTTACTCTCTTCTTATTCTCCGGCTAATATTTTTGTCTATCACTTTATTCAGAAAACTTCAACAAAATGTTCTTTCACTTTTATCCCCCTTGCTTCATCTCACTAGCTCTTCAAGAAGCCCAACTTTCTCCTTTTCTTTTACTAGGGGCGGGAGTCATACTAAGGTAAATTTATCCCTTCTAGGATTCCATATCCTATCTTCTGAAATTTTTGAACATTCTAGTATTCATATCTGACTGAACTATTCTAGAGTGCACCATTTGGGTGTCTCACAAGGAGATATATTTCCACGTTTGCACTATCCTTCAGAAATATTAGCTAATGATATCAATCCATACACCATTTTGGGTTGCTCTAACCCCAGCCGGATCTTGATATCCCGTCATTCTCTTAATCTATATCTGTTAGCTCCCATAGAGAATGTTTATATATCTCTACCTGAATTGTAAATTCTAATAATCATCACTATCTGGGTACCTCGTACCCTTCAACACCTTTCTTATTTGACTTGTTGAAACTTGTATCTACCTTCTAATTCTCTTATTGCATTTTACCATATAGGTAGATAGATATTCATGCCGTAGGGCTCCTTATCAAGAAGCTTACATGTCTTAGTACACACATGATCTGCTGAAGACCGCACATTTACTCATCATAAGCATGATGCAAAATCGAGCTCCTCTTACTCGACTCCTCCAAAACAACATTCAATCTCTTACCAAGTGTTTTTCTTGATGTGGGTATCGTTGTATTACGAATAAAATAGAATTTGGAAGTTTGAATTCTTACAACTAAGCTCTACCACACGATCTAAAGTAAGAAGAAAGAGTGACCGTCCTAAATGCTCTGTAGCCTCCTGCTTATAAGTGTGGTGCACAACATACCCATAAACAAGACCCTACTAGACACGGCATGTAGACACTCTAGGACAGAATTACTCTGATACCAAGTATGTCATAGGATGACCCAACATGATATACAAACTTATACATGTGACATACGGGCCTATACGACCAACATGATTATTTGGTAAACTCAAAACATAGGCCGACGAGGCCATACAAATATCCATATACATGAAATCTATCTACAAGCCTCTAAGTGTACATAAACATCCTAGAGGTCGAGATTAGGCCCCTCCATACCAATCAACACATGTCCAAAGCATACTGACCGAATAAGCAACTCCGGGGAAAGTGGAATGCACCAAAACCTTCCGTTGAGCTGATAGCCTACTACGAAGGCTGCCAACCTGTTTATCGGGACCTGCGGGCATGAAACATAGCTTGCCCAGGCAAAAAGAACATCAGTACGAATAAAGTACCGAGTATGTATCGCATGAAAAGCAGTATAATAAAGAAATGAAAGAAACATGGAGTAAAGGACTAAACTGTAAGTCTGAATAGCTCAACGAATCATGAAGCCTTTATAGTGTCATGTATATTCGTATAGATGTCATATCATGCATAGGTACATACGTACATAACACTGTCAAGCCTCCGAGGCATCCCATCATATCATACGGCCTCAGTGGGCGAAATCATTAACATATACCAGCTGATCAGGTGGTGGTCCGTATATAACACCGTAACCTTTTCCCATACCCCATATATATATAATATATACGTCTATAATGCCATCTGTTCATGGGTCAATGTACATGTATAAATGCATGAACTCATACAGAAGTAAGTCAATAAGATCTATCGGAATGTAATAAGTTTAATATTTCTTTGGTTATTATTATGAAATAAACTTTATCAACTTACGTATTTTCTGAGACCCATGAGCAGACGATATATTAATAAGACACATGGTGAATCAATAACACAGGCACCCCTAGTACTTCTAAGAGTAGAGTCATATGTGAAAGTTCCGCGTTTGATCGTTTCGTTTGTATCATATTGATCATGCCTAAAGGGAAGAAGGGATAGCCTTAACATACCTTATCACAGTCTACCCAATGACCACGTTGAACTCGTCTCGTCTCACATTAATCTGCAACAACGATAATAATACACTCATTAAGCTACGGTGTGATGCAACTATCATACAACGAATGGCAAGCTTATTTTATATTAAAACGAACGGCATCTCCCCTGTTTCCTTGCTTTTCGCAAGTCCATCAAAACAACAAGAATACATAAAACTGTCAACTATCTACCTTTAGCACCACAGCGCGCCCAACAGCCCAATAATACCAATAATTCTACACAACAACAAGTGCACAAATGTCACCAACGAAACTAATACTTAACGCGACGAGCGTCAAGCTTGGATTGGAACCAAACCCCAACTCTTTTTCCCATCTCCCCTGTACTTACAACACCATCACCAGATCCAGCATACAAATGTATATATTGACATTACATTCCAACCTTATATCCATCATAAAAGTAACATCAAACAACCCAACAAGATATAACAACAACATGGACAACTTCTAGGTATTGTGTGGTTGCTTCTTCTCCTTTTTACAACAGCATCAACTTTCTCAACATATTGAAAAGCATAACAACAATAAGAACATTATAATAAAGCTATTACCCACGATTTCCATCCATATGAATACACAACTCCAAAATACTCCAATAAGAGACAACACCTTCTTGTACAACTTCAAGTCCTATCTTGTAATTCTTAATCCAAATAAATTAACCAACACATAGATAAGCTTGAGCGCAAAAAATAGGGTGTTATAAATACCTTAAATAATCATAAAAAACTCGAACCCAAGATTCCCTTAGCTTACGAGAACCCTTAAATACATCAGAACACCATATAGACTCTCTTCTTCACTTAGGCTAACTTTTGAGGCTATGTTTAGGTAAGACCCCCTTGATTCGACTTGGAACCTTGGAGAGCTGTTAGGGAAGTGTTGAGAGAGTTTGGAACTATCCTTGGTCGAAAATTACCAAAAATAAGCTGTCCAATCCCTTCAAAAAGTTCAAGGGTCATCCACCGCCTAAGTGGATCCCATTGGCGGCTGCTTACGCGGTCTCACGTAAATGTGAATATTTATTTACTCGGATTTCGTATAATGAACGGTGTAATGAGTTTGAAACTAAACTCATAGAGCTTCAATTTAGTAGGTGGATCATCCCGTTAACTCCAAGTATATTTGGAGAAAAGCGCAGCTACATTTAACATAATTTTCAGCACATTTATGAATGTAACTTGTGCGGACCTTTACCAACTTTTGTTCCACAACTCGCTTGACTTCAAAACTTAATACACGAATATCATACAAATAAAATAACTTGTAACATGACCTCATTATCATGTTAAGAACCCTAGTATCACCCTAAAAGTACATGTTATAACATTCCCAACTTGTCGACATTCGACGAAACTTATTTTCTTCAATTTGTTTAGCTTCTAAGTTTTCAACCCTCTTGGTACTTGTTATCCATAATCTTAAAGATTTGTAACCTGTAAGGTAACATGATTAACTTACTTTTTGTGCTTTCAAAGACGATCTCATTTCCGAGCGTATATCAATTGACTTACGACGTACTCTCACGTACGAAAACATTGGGTGTAATAGTTTGGGCTAGGCGAGGCTACGTTATTGGGTACAGGTTTGGTTTGTGATGCTTTGGAGTAGGTATATTTTATTTAGAAGAGGCTTCGTACAGCATAGTATGGGGAAAAGAGTTATATTGATATGAAAGTTCAACTTGGTGAGGTGGCATTCAGACTTTCTTTGCAACCCAGTTTATCAGGAGTTCATCTGGCGTTTCATGTTTGTTGACCTGAGCGGTTTTGGTTTTGATGATTGACAAAGGAACACATACATGAACCAGGTCTATGTACACTATACACTGGTTATGGTCAAAATCAAGAAAAAGGCATGCACGTGCAAGGAATAAGTATAAGTGATTATTTATGATAATCCCTGAATGAAAATATTGCATTCTTGATAAGGAGCAAGACTCCTTACTTGAAGAGAACTCTTTCCAGATAAGGAAAGAGTTAGAAATTGAATTTAACTAAAACTCTTCCACAAGGAAGAGTAAACCATTAGACCTCTAGTTAATCCTTATTCTACTAACTCTATAAATATCAGTTTTTTTTCTTTTATAGGTAACACATACTGAAGTTAAGCAAGAATTGAGAGCAATATCGCAAGGCATTTTTTGAGCAATTCCTGTGAGTTTCAAAAGTGCGAACCTGAAGCTACATGAACTAGATTGAAGAACCAGTTACATGTGTCTGTCTTTTATTCTAATTCAATTATAGTAGGAGCTTTTGAGTTATACCTTTTAGATTTTCTTAGAAGTATTTGTACTAGGTACTTGAGTTGTATTGTTCAAGTTAGAGTTAACTTGAAGCAGTTGCAACAGCCTGTGGCTTGTCGCTACAAGGGTTAGAGTTAGTCCTTAGGTTTGCTAGAGTTTGTAAGCATTGTTGTTTGGCTCATGGTTGTAGTGAGTGTTGGAAAAATCCTACTGGAAAGTAGGTCGTGGTTTTTTCACCATTTGAGCCGGGTGCTTTCTACATTAAAATACTTATATTCTTTACTTTCTGTATTACTTATTCTGCAACTATAGTTTAAGGAATGTATAGAAAAATCAAGTCTTTCTCTAATCTAGGGCACGCGAAAATTGGACACCACACAAATCACCCCTCCTCCATCTTGTGTGGTATTGAAGTATAAAACATCAATGTTTTCATGCTTCAAAAGTACTATGAAGATCTATCACATGTGTTTGATTTCAGCTTGGTACATTTGGACAAGGATTTGAATTATGATTAGGATTAAGTGGCCACTTTGGATAGGCAGGTTCAAAACTTGAGGTCGAAGAATATTGCATCAGTGAAGGTTCAGTGGAGAGATCAGCCGGTCGAGGAGGTGACTTGGGAGACCGAGCATGATATGTGGAGTATATATCCCTACCTTTTTGATATCACATGTATGATTCTAAACTCATTCGAGGATGAACTTTTGCTTAAGAGGGAGAGAATGTAACGATCCGGCCGATAATTTTGTATATTTGAACCTCGTTTCCCTATTTTATGCTTCTCGTATGTGTATTTATTGTTATGTGACTTGTGGGATGGTCATTTAGGTTGAGGAAGGTTTTGGAGTGAATTGGAACACTTAGTTCCAGTGTTGAAAATTTAAGCTGTAGGAGTTAACCAAGGTTTGACTTTTGTATAAATGACCTCGGATTGGTGATTTAATGGTTCCAATAGATTTTTATGGTGATTTTAGACTTAAGTGTATGTCCGAATTTGGATTTATAGGTTCCTAGGTTGATTTGGCTCTAATTGTTAAAAGTTTAAAATTTGAAGGTCTAGAAAGCTCATAGGTTTGATCGGGAGTTAACTTTGAGGCTATCGAGTTTGGAATAAGATTCCGGGACTTAGAATATGTTTTTATGTCATTTCGTACTTGTGTGAAAAAAATTAGTTGCATTCCGAGTTGGTTTGATAGGAACCGGACATTTAGTTGGAGGTTAGAAGATTATGAACTTAAGAGAAGTTCAATTGATGATTTGATCGTCGATTCGTAGATGTGGGATTTTGTATGTGATTGAGGCTTTGGATAGGTCTGAATGTTTATGGAGCTGTTGGTATGATTGGATAGGGTCCCGGGTGGCTCGGGTGAGTTTCGTACCACCCGCAGCTTGGTTGAATTGTTGAAACGGTGCTGGTGTCTGGGAAGTATGTAACCTTCACATTCGCGCCACAAGGGTCGCGTTCGCGTAGAGGAGAGGTTGTCTAGGAGCTGGCTGGAGCTTCGCTATTGGGTTCAGGGGATCAGTGTCGTTTTTGCGTAGGCTTAGGGTTGGTAGTGCATCGTGTTCGTTGGTGATGGACCGCGTTCGTAATGGGAATTTTGAGGCTAGAGCTGGTTTGTGGTTCTCAATCGCGAGGCTTAGACCGTGTTCACACAAGGTATCACTGGGAAAACTTATATAAGTTGTGTAATTTCGAGACTTAGACCTATTATTTCATATTTTGAGCACTAGACTTGGAGATGGACGATTTTTGAAGAGGATTTCCACACAAGGCAAGAGGGTAAGTGATTTTTACTTGATTTTGATATTATATTTTTTTCCCATGATTATTACATATAGATTATGGGATTTAAAAGAGAAATTTGGAGAATTTGATAATGGTTTTAGGGAATGAAAAATAGAGATTAGAACCCCGATTTGGAGTTACATTTAGATGAAACTTATATATTTGGACTCGTATTCAAATGAGTAGTCGGGATTGGTGACTTTGGTCGGGTTCTAGGAAGTGGGCCTAGATTAACATTTAGTTGATTTTGTGCAATTTGATAAAAATTGGAGCTTTATTATTTGGAATCAATTTCTGTAGCGTATTTGATGTTATTGAGTTATTTTTAACTAGATTTGAGCTGTTTAGAGGTCGATTCGCATGGGAAGGGCTTTTTGGATTATTGATTCACACACTTTGAGGTAAGTAACTTGTCTAAACTTGGTTTGAGGGTAAGTTTCTATTGGTTGTGGTATTTGATATATGTTAGGGGTAACGTAGGTGCTAAGTGGTGGGCCTATATGCGTAAATTGGGGTTATTCATAATCTGGGTAGACCTTAGGCTATTATGTGCCTTGTTGTGCTATCATGTCCAGTTATTTATGTGTTTCTCTACTTGTATTACTATTTGAGCTATTATTCATGCTAGAAATAATGTCTAGGCTATGTGCTTATCTGTTTGGGACATGATAGGACTATTATAGTCATATTCTCAGACATAATGTTAAATTCGTGTATTATATCTCTATCTTCAGACATTCTTTATATGTTATCTCACATGTTATTGATGTCCTTATATGTGTGACACGAATTAAGCTGAGTACTGTAAGATGTGAGCATTTGAGACTTGAGCAGTTGATGACTGATCTTGGGCCATAGGGCAAATTTAATAATAAGAGTAAGGTGATGCATATGCCAAGCCACATATGGCGCTGAGTGTTATTGATTATGACGTGACACGTGCGCTAGGACCTATATTGGACTAAGTGATATTGATCATTGACTTAGATCCGATCAGCGTTTAGGCTAGGATCCGCCCCTCCGGAGTTAGGTAATAACCTATTGGTGCAGGCACACAATTCAAATTTATGCTTGGTGGGGGACTTATATCAAGCAACCGTACAATGTTGAGTGTATGTAACAACACGGCCGGTCGTTTTGAGTATTTTAGCCGCGTTCCCCTATCAATTTCCCCATCTATGTAATATTGTGGTTATGTGCCTTGTGGGGGTGTTTGGTTTTGGTTCGGGTGAGTTTCGGAGTAAAATGGGACACTTAGTCCCAAAGTTGGAAGTTTAAGTTGAAAGAGTTGACCGTACTTTTTCGTAGACGACTCCGGAGTGGAGTTTTTGACTATTTCAATAGCTCTGTGGTGATTTTGGACATAGGAGCATTTTCGGATATTTATTTGGAGGTATGTAGGTCATTTCGGCTTGAATTGGCGAAAGTTAGAAAGTTGAAGGTTTGGAAGGTGGAGAAATTTGACAGGGAGTTGGCTTTATTGATATCGAGGTCGAATTCGGTTCCAGAAGTTGGAATAGATCGGTCATGTCATTTATGACTTGTGTCCAAAATTTGAGGTCAATCAGAGTTGCTTTGGTATGAATCGACGTTAGTTTTGGAAGTCCGATGTTCATAGTCTTAATAGGCTTGAACTGGGTTGCGATTCGTGGAATCGATGTTGTTTGATGTGATTTTAAGCCTCAAGTAGGTCCGTTTTGTGTTTTGAAACTTGTTGGTATATTCGGACGGGGTCCCGGGGATGAATCGGATTGAACCGGATCATTTTGTTCTTGGTTGAAATGTTGAAGCTGCTGAAGTTAGTGCAATCACACCTGTGCACTTTGGGCCACAGGTGCGGCACCACAGAAATGGCTTATGAGCCGCAGAAGCGAAGATTGGTTTGGCCGCAGAAGCAGACGCGCATAAGCGGTTATACTCCCACAGATGCAATTAGGTGTTCCGCAGGTGCGAAATTTCAGGGCCTAAGTGAGGGTTGCACCTGCGATGGAAATTCCACAGGTGCATGGCTGCAGATGTGGCTAAAGGCTCGCAGAAGAGAAAGTCGCTGGGAAGAGAAAGGGCTAGAGACGAGGGTTTATTTCATTCTTCATCTTTTGACCTAGAGAACTCGGTTTGTGGCGATTTTTCGAGGGATTTTCAAGGAAATCGTCGTGGTAATTTATTATAACTTGGATTTGGCTACTATACATGAATCCATTGTTATTTTCGTCATTTAATTAGTGATTTGAGTAAGAAATTTTGGGAAAAAATTGTGAAACTTCTTATACCAAATTTTGGGAATTTGAAAGGAGATTTGAAGTAGGATTTGAGTAATATTTGTATGGTTGGACTCGTTATCGAATGGGTGTTCGGATTTTACAAGTTTTGTCGAGTTACGAGATGCGGCCCTGGGTGGACCTTTTGAGTTGACTTTTTGTTTATCTTTAAAGATTGAAACTTTATTGTTCGGAATGGCTTCTTATCGTTTGTATTAACGGTATAAAGTAGTTTTGGCTAGATTCGAGCCATTTGGAGTTGGATAATCGCAGGAAAGGCTTACTAGTGGATTGAGTTAGCATATTTTGAGGTAAGTGTCTTGCCTATCCTTGTGTGGGGGAATTATCTCTTAGGATTGGTGTTGTTTTGTGTTAATTGTGGTATGTGGAAGCCGTGTACGCAAGGTGATGAGTGTGTACACGGGCTAAATGTGGTAATTGACTGGTCTTAGCTATGTAGATTCCTTCCATACCTTCAATTAAGTTGCCATAACATGTTATATTCATCATCATTAGTCTATCTTCACAGGCTTTACTTGACATCGTTAATAATTGTCTTATCTCTTACTTGCTAATTGCTTTTTTAAATGTTTAGTTGAAGTTATTGTTCTCTCAATTCCTTATTCATTATTTAACCGTTGAGTTCCTTTACTTGAAGTTGTTATTTCTCGGATTATCTTATTGTTGATGTTGGTGTTGAAGTAATAAAGGTTGTGATTCACATTGAGGCAAAGTTGTAAATTTGTTGAAATACCACTCTTATTGAGTTATTCACTTTCGATTGCTATTGTTGAGACTCTTGTACATATTATGGTTGAGCCATGTTCAATTTATTGTGGAAACACTATTATTGTTGACTACTTTGGCAAGTTGTGGTATTGGGCACTTGAGGTGCGATTTGTGATATGTTGTGATATTGATACGCATGCAGTGGTATAAGGATTGGGGTTGAAACGCATGCAGTGTGATAAGGTGGGCTTGATACGTGTGTTGCTAGTAGGGGAACTACTTGAAGCCACGCGGTGATAAGGTTGGCTAAAACGTTTGTAGCTATTTCGGGAAAATGAGTTCCAAAACTAGATGAAAGCTCCCGTGGTGATACAAGGAAAGATTGTGATTTGATTTGTAAAATGAGACTATGAAGCGATACCTCGGTGGTGATTCTTGTTGATACCTTTCATTTACATCACTTATGTTTTGTTTTCATTGCTTCCTTGGCATTTTTATATGTGTTTTATTGATACCGAGGTTAGGCTTGATACTAACTGCGTACCGTTATGGTGTACTCATGCTACACTTTTACACATCTTTTTATACAGATCCAGGTACTTCATACCAGCCTAGGGACCCGTGAGTCGAGCTTGAATCGGAGACTTCAAGGTATACCTGCCGGCGTCCGCAGGACTCGGAAGTCACCCTCTATCTAGTTCTATTTCTTTTTTCTTTTTCATCGATATTGTTGTATAGGGATGTACAGTATACTCTTGTAGAGCTTGTGACATGGTATCACCGAATTTTGGGAGTTTTGTTTTGTTGAATTGTCGAGTCCTTTTTATGATAGTTGTTGTTTAATTTGAAAGTTTATCATTATCTCAGTTAAACTTTGCATGTATGTTAGGCATACCTAGTCTTAGAGACTAGGTGCCATCACGACATCCTACGGAGAGAAATTGGGGTCGTGACAAGTTGGTATTAGAGCTCTAGGTTCATAGGTGTTACGAGTCACAAGCAAGTTTAGTAGAGTCTCACGGATTGGTACGGAGACATCAGTACTTATCTTCGAGAGGTAATGGAACTATTAGGAAACTTCACTTCTTTGATTCCTTATCGTGCCAATTTGTTGACTTCAAAATTCTAAATTTTTGTATTTCTATTCCCTCATAGATGGTGAGGACACGCACTGCTGGATCTGATGATCAGACACCCCTGCCCCCTCCTAGAGTCGTGAGAGGCGGGAGCCGGGGCAGAGGTCGAAGAGGGGCATGTGGTGTAGCCAGAGCACCTACCCGAGCTACGATAAAAAAGCCACCAGTAGCTACAGTTGGGGGCAAGCCCCGAAGGCGCCTGTTGCTACCCTTGCACTTCAGGAGACTCTCGCCTAGTTCTTGAGCATGTTTGGTACTCTACCTCTGGCGGGATTGATCCCACTTGCACCGGCCACATCTCAGGCTGAGGGAGGAGCATAGACTCTCGCGGCCCGTACCCCAGAGCAGCGGCTCCATGTTGACCAGGTCCCGGAGGTTATACCAGTGTAGCTGGTTGTCCCAGTCCAGCCCGAGGATAGGGCAGTAGCATCTAAGGGGGAGTAGTTCAGGCTCGCGAGGTACAAGACGTACTATCCTCTTACTTTCAGTGCCCTAGCTATAGAGGACGCACAGGGATTTTTGGAGAAGTGCCATTGTATTCTCTACACCATGGGTATAGTGGAGATGAGCGGGGTTGCTTTCACTACTTTTTAGCTGTCGGGACCAGCATACCAGTGGTGGCGGGCTTATGAGGAGGGTAGCCCCGCCGAGGCAACTTCACTCATATCGGCTCAGTTTTCAGAGATGATACTGAGAGAGTTTGTTCTCTAGAGCCCCATTTGAGCAGTTGCACTAGGGTGTTATGACCATGTCAGAGTATGTTGTTATGTTCAACGAGTTGTCCTGACATGCACCAGCCTTGGTTTCCACAGTCAAAGAGCGAGTCCGTCGATTTAACGAGGGGCTCAACTATGGTATTAGGTATAGCATGGCTCGAGAGTTGGACTGATACCCCATATCAGCAGGTGGTAGAGATCACACGTAGATTAGAGGGTTTGTGGGGCCAGAGAGAGGACAGGGAGGCTAAGAGGCCTCGAGATTCCGGTGGATATAATGGTGCTCGTGCCCCAATTGCAACCCCCATAGTAGAGGCTATGTGAGTCATCCAGTTCATTCAGCACTTCCAGCTTCCAGTGGTATTCCGGCTACTCCTAGGACTCAAGTTGCCTATTATGCACCAACAGTGTCTAGTGCACCTCCTGCATAGGGTGCTTTCAGCGATCAGTCCAACAGACCATGCTCGAGGTAGTTTCAGCAGCCACATCCTCTGAGAGCTTGTTTTGAGTGTGATGATACTCATCATACGGTGAGAGAATGCTCTAGACTCAAGAGAGGTGCACCTCTACAGACTACTCAGGCTCCATGTATTCCACAGGGTTCCGAGACTTCTCAGGCCGTGGTTACCACACCAGTTGCCACTCAACCTACACAGCCAGCTAAGGGTGGAGGTCAAGAGGGTAGGGATCGCCCTAGAGAGGGAGGCTAGGCCAGATGTTATGCTCTTCCGAATAGGACGGAGGAAGTTGCATCATATGCATTTATCACAGGTATTGTTCTGGTTTGTCATTGAGATGCATCAGTCTTATTTGATCCAGGCTCCACTTGTTCATATATATTAATATATCCACGCCTAAGGCAGTATCTATTATTGTTGACCATGTATAACGGTCATCTGTAGCCGTTATTGGTGGTTTTGAGACCAGAGTTGATCTATTGTTGCTCAGTATGGTAGACTTTGAAGTTATTTTGGGCATTGACTGGTTGTTGCCCTATAATGTTGTTCTTGATTGTCACGCTAAGAAGGTGACATTGGTTATGCTAGGCTTACCGCGGTTGGAGTGGAGGGGTACTTTGGATGATGTTCCTAGTAGAGTTATGTCCTTCCTTAAGTCACAACGGATGGTTGGGAAGGGGTGTAATGCATATGTATCCTTTTTGGGAGATGTCGGTATTAATACTCCTATCATTGAGTCAGTTCCGGTAGTGAGAGACTATCCAGATGTATTTCCGGTGGATCTTCCGGACATGCCGCCTGATAGGGATATCAATTTTGGTATTGACTTGTTGCCAAGCAGTCAGCCCATTTCTATTCCACCATATCGTAAGGCCCTAGTGGAATTGAAGGAGTTAAAAGGAGCAATAGCAGGAGTTGCTTGATAAGGGTTTCATTCAGCCTAGCGTGTCACCTTGGGGTGCTCCAGTTCTGTTTGTGAATAAAAAGGATGGTTCTATGCATATGTGTATTGATTATCGACAGTTAAGTAAGGTTGCAGTGAAGAACAAGTATCCATTGTCATGCATTAATGACTTATTTGATGAGCTACAGGGTGCCAAAGTGTTCTCCAAGATTGATTTGTGGTCAGGGTATCATCAGCTGAAGGTTCGGGATTCGGATATTCTGAAGACTGCTTTCAGGGCTCGTTATAGTCATTACGAGTTCCTTGTGAAGTCATTTGAGCTGACCAACGCCCCAGTAGCATTCACGCACTTGATGAACAGTGTATTCCAGTCCTATCTTGATTCATTCGTCATTGTGTTAATTGACAACATCTTGCTGTACACACGGAGCCGGGAGGATCATGAGCAGCACCTAAGGATCATGCTCCAAAGCTTAAGGGAAAAGAAGTTTTATGCAAAATTTTCCAAGTGTGAATTCTGGCTTGACTCGGTGGCATTTTTTGGCCACATAGTGTCGAGTGAGGGGATCAAGGTAGATCCGAAGAAGATTGAAGCGGTGCAGAGTTGGCCTAGAGCGTCTTCAGCTACTAAGATCCGAAGTTTCTTGGCTTGGCGGGGTATTACTGTCGTGTCGTAGAGGGTTTCTCATCTATTGCTGCACCTATGACCGTATTGACATGGAAGGGTGCTCCGTTCAGATGGACCGAGGATGTGAGGAGAGCTTTCAAAAACTCAAGATTACTTTGACTATAGCCCCAGTATTGGTGTTTCCTACAGGTTCGGGGTCATACACTGTGTACTGTGATGCATCACGTGTTTTCCTCGGTGCGGTGTTGATGCAAGATGGTAGGGTGATTTCCTACGGATCTAGACAGCTAAAGGTTCATGAGAAGAATTAACCTGTCCACGACCTAGAATTATTAGCTATTGTTCATGCCTTGAAGATTTGGTGGCACTATCTGTACGGTGTCCCTTTTGAGCTTTATACTGACCATCGGAGTCTGCAGTATCTGTTCAAACAGAAGGATCTTAACATTAGGTATCGGAGATGATTAGAGTTTCTTAAGTACTATGACATCACCATTATATATCACCCCGGGAAGGCCAATGTGGTGGCCGATGCCTTGAGCCGAAAGGCGGAGAGTTTGGGTAATTTAGCATATCTACCCGTAGCGGAGAGGCTATTAGCATTGGATGTTCATGCCTGGGCCAACAAGTTTGTTAGATTGGATGTTTCGGAGCCGAGTCGATTCTACCTTGTGTGGTTCTCGGTCTTCTCTATATGATCGCATCAGAGAGCGTCAGTATGACGACAACCATTTTCTTGTCCTCAAGGACACGGTTCAGCATGCGACGTTAAGGAGGTTACTATTGGGGATGACGGTGTGTTACGGATGCAGGTCCAGTTATGTTGCCCAATGTTGATGGTTTGCCTGAGTTGATTTTTCAGAAGGCCCATAGACGCGGTACTCCATTCATCCAGGTGCCGCTAAGATGTATTAGGACTTGAAGCATTACTATTTGTGGAGGAGGATAAAGAAAGATATAGTGGAGTATATAGCTCGGTGCCTAAATCGTCAGCAAGTGAAGTATGAGCATCAGCGGCTAGGTGGGTTGCTTTAAAGGCTTGAGATTCCCGAGTGGAAATGGGAGAAAGTTACCATGGATTTCGTTGTTGGGCTCCCATGGACTCAGAAGAAGTTCGACGCAGTATGGGTGATTGTGGACAAGTTGACCAAGTCGGCTCGTTTCATTCTGGTGGTGACTACTTATTCTTCAGAGCAGCTGGATCAGGTCTATATTCAGCGAGATTGTCCGACTTCATGGCGTGTCGGTATCTATCATCTTTGATCAGGGTACGCAGTTTACATCGCAATTTTTGGAGAACCGTACGGCGTGAGTTGGGCAGACGGGTTGAGTTGAGTACAACATTTCACCCTCAGACGGACAGACAATCTGAGCGCACTATTCAGATATTGGAGGATATGCTTCGTGCCTGTGTTATGGAGTTTGGGGTTTCTTGGGATCAGTTTTTGCCGCTTGCAGAGTTTGCTTACAACAACATCTACCAATTGAGTATTCAGATGGCTCTATAAGAGGCCTTCTAAGGGAGGCGGTGTCGGTCTCCGGTGGGTTGGTTTGAACCGGGTGAGGCAAGGCTATTGGGTACTGACTTGGTTCAGGATGCTTTGGAAAAGGTTAAGTTTGATTCAGGATCGGCTTCGTACAGCCCAATCTAGACAGAAGAGTTATACGGATTGGAAGGTTTGCGATGTTGTATTCGTGGTTAAAGAGCGGGGCTTGCGCCAGGTTTCGCCCATGAAGGGTGTTATGAGGTTCGGAAAGAAGTGCAAGTTGAGCCCTAAGTATATCGGACCTTTTGAGATTCTTGAGAGGATTGGTGAGGGGCCTGCAAGCTTGTATTGCCACCTAGTCTAGCTGCGGTTCATCCGGTATTCCATGTTTCTATGCTCCGGAAGTATCACAAGGATCTGTCCCATGTGTTGGATTTCAGCTCAGTCCAGTTGGACATGGATTTGTCCTATGTTGAGGAGTCGGTGGCCATCTTTGATAGGCAGGTCCAGAAGTTGAGGTCAAAGAGCATTCCTTCAGTGAAGGTTCAGTAGAGGGGTCAACCAGTCGAGGAGGCGACTTAGGAGACCGAGAATGATATGCGTAGCCGTTATCCTCATCTATTCACCACTTCAGGTATGTCTCTATACTCAATCAAGGACGACCATTTGTTTTAAGAGGGGGAGGATGCAACCACCCCGCCGGTCGTTTTGAGTATTTTAGACCCGTTCCCCTATCTATTGCCCCCTCTATGTTATATCGTGGTTATGTGACTTGCTGGGGTATTTGCTTTTGGTTCGGGTGAGTTTCAGAGTGAAATAGGACACTTAGTCCCAAAGTTGGAAGTTTAAGTTGAAAGAGTTGACCGTAGTTTGACTTTTGTGTTGACAACTCCAGAATGGAGTTTTGACTGTCCAATAGCTTCATATGGTGATCTTGGACTTAGCATTTTCGGATATTTATTTGGAGGTCCGTAGGTCATTTCAACTTGAATTGGCGAAAGTTAGAAAGTTGAAGGTTTGGAAGGTTGAGAAGTTTGATCGGGAGCTGACTTTATTGATATCGAGGTCAGATTTTGATTCCAAAAGTTGGAATAGGTCTGTCATGTCATTTATGACTTTGTGTGCAAAACTTGAGGCCGATCGGATTTATTTTGGGATGAATCGACGTCAGTTTTGGAAGTCAGATGTTCATAGTTTTATTATGCTTGAATTGGGTTGTGATTCGTAGAATCAATATTGTTTGATGTGATTTTAGGCCTCGAGTAGGTAGGCTATGTGTAATGAAACTTGTTGGTATATCCGGACGAGGTCCCGAGGATGAATTGGATTGAAATCGGATCATTTTGGTCTTGGTTGAAATGTTGAAGCTGCTGAAGTTCTGGTGCAACCGCACGTGCGCACTTTCGGCCGTAGGTGTGGCACTACAAAAGCGGCCTATGAGCCGTAGAAGCGAAGATTGGTTTGGCCAGCTGTGACCGCAGGTGCTGTCAGTGATGCGCAGGAGAGAATGAGTTAGCGTTTTGAGGTAAGTGTCTTTCCTAACTTTGTGTGGGGGAATTACTCCCGGAGATGCGCTTAGGGGTTCTGCAGGTGCGAGATTTCAGCGGCCTAAGTGAGGGCCACACCTGCGATGGAAATTCTGCAGGTGCGGGGCCGCAGATGTAATTAAAGGCTCACAGAAGCAAAAGTCACTAGGCAGAAAAGGGCAAGAACGAGGGTTTGTTTCATTTTTCATCTTTTGATCTAGAGAGTTCGGTTTGCGGCAATTTTTTGAGGGATTTTCAAGGAAATCATTGGGGTAAGTTATTCTAACTCGATTTGGCTATTATACATCAATCCATTATTATTTTTGTCACTTAATTAGTGATTTGAGTTGAAAATTTTGGAAAAAATTTGTGAAACTTCTTAGACCAAATATTAGGAATTTGAAAGGTGATTTGAAGTCGGGTTTGAGTATTTTTGTATGGTTGGACTCGTTATCGAATGGGTATTCGGATTTTATAAGTTTGGTCGAGTTTCGAGACACGGGCCAGGGGCGGACTTTTTGAGTTGACTTTTTGTTTCTCTTTAAAGATTGTAACTTTATTGTTCGGAATAACTTCCTATAATTTGTATTTATGGTATGAAGTTGTTCTGGCTAGATTCGAGCCGATCGGAGTTAGATAATCGCGGAAAATTTTACTAGTAGAATGAGTTAGCGTTTTGAGGTAAGTGTCTTTCCTAACTTTGTGTGGGGGAATTACCCCTTAGGATTGGTGTTGTTTTGTGTTAATTGTGGTATGTGAAAGCCGTGTACGCAAGGTGACGAGTGTGTACACGGGCTAAATGTGGTAATTGACCGGTCTTAGCTATGTAGAGTCCTTCCACGCCTTTAATTGAGTTGCCATAACATGTTATATTCATCATCATTAGTCTATCTTCACATGTTTTACTTGACATCGTTAATACTTGTCTTATCTCTTACTTGCTAATTATTATTTTTAAATGTTTAGTTAAAGTTATTTTTCTCTCAATCTCTTATTCATTATTTAACCACTGAGTTCCTTTACTTGAAGTTGTTATTTCTTGGATTATCTTATTGCTGAACTTAGTGTTGAAGTTATAAAAGTCGTGATTCACATTGAGGCAAAGTTATAAATTTTTTGAAATACCATTCTTGTTGAGTTATTCACTTCCGGTTGCTATTGTTGATACTCTTGTACATATTGTGGTTGAGTCATGGGCTATTTTTTGTGAAAACACTATTGTTGACTTCTTTGGCAAGTTATGGTATTGGGCACTTGAGGTGCATTTTGTGATATGTTATGATATTGATACGCATGTGGTGGTATAAGGATTGGAGTTGAAACACATGTGGTGTGATAAGGTGGGCTTGATACACGTTTTTCTAGTAGGGGAACTACTTGAAGCCACGCGGTGTGATAAGGTGGTCTAAAACGTGGGTAGCTATTTCGGAAAAATGATTTTCAAAACTAAATGCAAGGTTCCCCTGGTGATATAAGGAAAGATTGTGATTTTATTTGTGAAATGAGACTACGAGGCGGTACCTCAGTAGTGATTCTTTTTGATACCTTTCATTTACATCACTTGTGTTTTATTTGCATTGCTTCCTTGTATTATGTGTTTTCTTCGTGATGTCTTAATCGCCTTAGTTCAGTATAGATATTCTTGTTATATTTCTTCATTGTATCATTTCCATTGTTTTTCATTATTATACTGTCATATACCTGTTCAACTTTCATATTTATTCTAATAGGGTCTTGACCTGACCTCGTCACTACTCTACCGAGGTTACGCTTGATACTTACTAGGTACCGTTGTGGTGTACTCAAGCTAGGCTTCTACACATCTTTTTGTGCAGATTCAGGTACTTCATACCAGCCTAGGCACCAAGGAATCGAGCTTGGATCAGAGACTTCAAGGTATACCTGCCGGCGTACGTAGGCTTCAGAGTCACCCTCTATCTAGTTCTATTTTGTTTTTCTTTTTTCATAGATACTGTTGTATGTGGATGTTCCGTACTCTTGTAGAGCTTCTTACTTGGTATCACCGGATTTTGGGAGTTTTGTTTAATTGAGTTGCAGATTCCTTTTTATGATAGTTGTTGGTTAATTTGAAAGTTTTATCATTATCTCAGTCAAATTCTGCATGTATGTTAGGCTTACATAGTCTTAGAGACTAGGTGCCATCACGACATCCTACTGAGGGAAATTCGTGACAGTGTTGTTATGGGTGGTGACTGAAGGGATATTATTCCAGGCACTATACATGTGCTGAGAATTGGTATACTTTATTAGTTGCAATATTGTTGATTCTGGCGTATATACTTGTCATATAGGTATAGGGTTGTGTTTCTTTCTTCATAATCATTGGTACTTGATGTTTTTATTTGCTTTGTTGAACATGAATTCACAGTCAAATTGATAAAATCATGTTTAGGTGATTTCTATGGAAGAATTTATGGCTTAACTGTTATTCTTGAAAAAACATGCTTGTTTTCTTTCTTATTGTGAAAAATGTTGAATTTAATATTACTTGAGCTACTTTTCATTTTGCCGTCAGCTGCTGGAATTGAATATAGGACCTTGTCAAGCTCGTCACTTCAGTCCGATGTTATGCTTATTATTTATTGAGTACATGGGTTCGGTTGTGCTCATAGTACACTCTGCACTTCATGTGTAGATTCAGGTATTGCTGAGAAGGGTGATTTCTAGGAGTGGCATCGGTACTAATCTTGGAGATTTCGAGGTAGCTATTATTTCCGTTCGCAGGTCTTGAAGTCCCTTTTCTCTTAGTTCATGTTATTATTGTTCTATCTTTCAGACAGTATTGTATTTTGAGATCAGACTCTGCATTTAAATTTTATAACGCTCATATAGTCGGTGACACCAGGTCATAGGATAATTTTTAGTTGTTTTATTGTTATTAACTTCATTTATTTATGATTGTCTGTTGTTGAGACTATTTAATACTGTTATTTAAGTTTTTTTCTGCTTATTGGTTGTTAGCTCGCCTAGCAAGCGGTGTTAGGCGCTGTCATGTCTCCGGTGGAATTTTGGGTCGTGAATTATGCCTAAGTCTAAAATCACCATACAAATATATTGTAATCATCAAATCACCAATCCGAGGGTGTTTACTCAAAAGTCAAACTTTGGTGAACTCTTCCAACTTAAAACTTCCAAATGAAAATCACTCTATCAAATCCTTCCTGAACCACTCGAAAATTAAAACCAACCATGCATGCAAGTCATCATACACTACATGAAGCCACTCGAAACCCCAAATCACATAATGAAAAAGCTATAATTCAAAACGACATGCCGGGTCTTTATATATTCCTTTATCTTTATACTGTTATTTAGGCATTCAGACAGTGTTGTATTATTGAAATATCTCTTGTATTCGATTTTAAAGCTCATGACTCGATCTGTACTACCTGATTTTTGAAATTTGGCATTTTCATATATGTGTGTTGGCTTTTGGATGGGCTTATTATATCTTGTTCTATTGCTTGGAATATCATTGTACAATTGACTTACCTAGTCTTGAAAATTAGGTATCATCACGACCTTTGATGGAATTTTAAATCGTGACAAAACAATAATAAAATTCTCTTCATTCAAAATTTATACTGCTATTAGATATTTCTTACTTGCTGATGCTAAAGTTATTATATGATACAACTAGAGAAATACATACTATAAACATGATAGTAAAACCAAAATTCTTGTAGCACTTCTTTTTCAATATTGTCAAACTAATATTGGGAAAAAGTTTGTCAAGTAGTAGAAACTAGGCTGGTATTCATTCTGTTCCAGTGGACATGTAGCAGATTCAATCTCCAAGTTGAATGATTTCAAGTGGCTGGTATTCTTTTAAACCTTTAAGACATCAAACTTATTCTATTGTATGACCAAAACTATTTGTTATTTTTCAGAACTAATAACAACAGAATCTACCTAATTGAAGAAAAGGGTACCTAATTCGACACTAAAATTGATCACAATAATTATAATAATAATAATAATAATATTAATAATTTTGGATTAATGCATTAGGGCTTGAAATAATAGGAAAGCAAGAAGTACAATTAAGTAGAAAAAGAGAGTGAAACTGACAGAGAGAGAAAGCCTCTGAGTCACTATCGGTGCACAGTCATCCGTCGCTACCAGTGCACAACAGTTGAGACAATAAAGGAGAGGAGAGACAGTAGGGAAGAGGAGATAATGTGAAGGAAAAGAGAAATAGGAAAATAAAGTTAACTTACCGACTACGGTAGTCTAAAAAATTATCTGATTTAAGTTCTTCGATTTTCTTTAATTGTTCTTCGACTACCATAGTCGAAAATTTTATTTATTTCTAGTTTTTTTTTTTTAATATCCGAATAAAACGGTCAGGATATTTGGCCAAAAGTTGTTTGATTTTCTTCATATGACTTTTCCGATTACTGTAATTGAAAATTTTCATGCGATAATTTTTTGTCAAACTTTAAGATGTCGATAATCGGAACTGTAGTCGAAAAAATTTAAATTTTTTTTGACTACGCTAGTTGGAATATGCGAGAGAAGTGCGACTGCTTTTTTTTTTTTAATAGTCGGGTAGACAGAAACCCTTTTTTGTATTGTTTGGATTGAGGTGTAATGATGATTGTTGTGAACAATAAAACCATTTTCAAAATTATACAAAATTAAGATAAAATATGTTAATCGCGTATTATGGCTAATCTAATCATTTATTTTGCGACGGAAAGACTTTCTCCTTCAAGCTTAATTATGTTATGATTTATGGGGTACTGGTGGTTGCAAGAAATCCATGCATCCAGTTTTGTAATTTTCATCAGTTTTTGAATTATGTGAAAAAGGTTTTAGTAGGGATATATTATTAGCCATGTGTTTAGATATATTATTTAATATAGATTAATTATTTATTCAATTTTAATAAAGATTTAATTATTTGTGTGTCCCTTACTTAAATATGATTTAGTGTACGTATAGAGTTTAGCTTAGGCTTTGGAAGATTAAATCATCGGTTTTTATAAATTATAAAAATTATGTTTAAAATCTAAGATAAAATCGGAGAAGCCATCAGAATGATTGTAGCACAAGAATAGATATAATTTAATTTAATTATAGGAATGGTATAATTCTAATTTTTTGTGATAGTACATTTCTATGTATTAGATAGAACAAGTAGAAACAAGTAATTTTTACTAATATAATAAAATAAAATCTCTAGTCCATTAAATATAATTACGCTCCATCTTGATATAATTATTATTAGTTTTGTGTATTTATTATTATTTTAGTTTATTAGAAGGTGAAATTCTTTTGTGTGATGACCGGATAGGTCATTCTGAGTTCTATTACTTATTTCAATGTTCTGAGACCTCAATTAGTTCTGTTTAGTATTTCTCGATTGCGTGCTCGGTTCGTGTCTTTTTCCGAAAAGTTTTTATGTGAAAAATTAAAGAAAATATGAATTTTGGCTTTAAAAATAATTTGAGTTGACTACTATCAATATTTTGACGATCCGGTGGGTCCATATTGTGATTTTGAACTTGAGCGTATGCCCGGAATTGAATTCGGAAGTCCCTAATTTGTTTGACGTGATTTGTTGAATACTAGTAATTTGAAGGTTTAAAGAATTCTGAAGTTTGACCGTATGTTGACTTTATTTCTACGGGGTTCGAATGTCGGTTCCGGAACATGGATAGGTTCATTTTACTATTAAAAATTTATCTGAAAAAATTGGTGCAAAATAGAGTTAATTTGATAGGATTCGGACGCTCGGTTGTGAATTTGAAAGTTCTTGAGCTTCTTTAAAAATTTCATGCATTTTGACGTCTGTTTCGTAGTTCTAGGTGTTATTTAGGTGCTTTTGATCGTACGAGCAAGTTTGTATGATGTTATTACACTTGTGTGCATGTTTGGTTTGGAGCTCGAGGGGCTCGGGTGAGCTTCGGATAGGCTATAGATCATCTTTGTACTTAGAGTTGCAGGTTTCAGCCATTCTCCTGGTGTCTGGTGCATTGTTTCTCGCGATCGCAAAATCTTTGTACTTAGAGTTGCAGGTTTCAGCCATTCTGCTGGTGTCTGGTGCATTGTTTCTCGCGATCGCAAAGCTACTCTCACGATCGCGAAAGGGAACTTGGAGTTGGAGTGGATTCCTTCATCTCGAACGCCATGGCATGGTCGCGTAAGCGAAGCATTGGAGGGTTTACCCTTTGCGAACGCGACCATCCTCTCGCGAACAAGTAGGGTTATGGGGCCTGAGAAGAGAGCTAGTCAGTTTACTCTTCGCGAACGCGATTATTTGACTGTGAACGTGAAAGCTGGGGGCGTAAGCCTACGTGAACGCGAGTGGTGGCTCGCGAACACAAAGGCCTTTGGCCGCTGCTGCTTCGCGATCGCGTCAGGTCCTTCGCAAACGCGAAGAAGACCTGACGCCAGTGATTAAGACAGACCCAAAAGTC
The DNA here is from genome assembly GCA_002018475.1 of Nicotiana obtusifolia. Taxonomy (NCBI): domain Eukaryota; kingdom Viridiplantae; phylum Streptophyta; class Magnoliopsida; order Solanales; family Solanaceae; genus Nicotiana; species Nicotiana obtusifolia. The sequence continues at coordinate 251,883 of MCJB01019192.1, read as the reverse complement.
GGGATTTATCCCATTTTTCACTATTTCCAAGTTTGAGCTCGGCCTAGAGGCGATTTTGAAGAGGTTTTTCATCCCAACTTGATAGGTTAGTAGATTTTTAACTTGTTTCCTCTCATTTCCATAAACACCCATTGATTTTAACCTTTAATCTATGTTTTTTCATGGTAGATATTAGGGATTTGGGTAGAAATTGGGGATTTTGAGAAATTCAGATTTAAACCTCAAATTCAGGTCGGATTTTGAAACTAATCACATAATCGGGCTCGGGGTGAATGGGTAATCAGATTTTGGTCCAAATCTCGGGTTTTGACTAAGCGAGTCTAGGGTTTACATTATCCAAAAACATTAACGATTGAATATTTTTCACTCGTTGGTAGTTTCTACAGTTTATTTTGAATTATTGAACTATATTTGGTTAATTTGATTGGTTTGGAGGCTAATTCTAGAGGAAAAGCCGCGACTGAGCATTGATTTGATTGCGGAAGTGAGGTAAGTGTCATGGTTAACCTTGACTTGAGGGATTATGATTTGTTGGTCTATTTTTACGTGTTTTATGTGTGGGAACAACGTATATGTGAGGTGACGAATACTTATACATTGTCATTGGGTTAAAGCATGGGGGTGAAACTTATCTTGTTGTATTATATTATTTCGTTAATTATGTTATCCATGCTTAGATTAGATTATTACTTCCTTCATTATTTGTTTCGTATTTATTGCTTATTTCAAAGATGTTGAATATTTTGGAAAGTGAAGTTTGATATCTTGGCTCCATATTTGAAGCTAAATCATTCCCCGCAGTTATTTATTGTTCGGATTTATATTATTGCATGGTAAGGACGAGAGTAAAATCACGAAGGGTGATGTCGTGTCATTTCATTCATATTATTATATGGTTATGATGAGAGTAAAAGCACGAAGGGTAATGCCGTGCTATTTCATTCATATTATTACATGGTGAGGATGAGAGTAAAAGCACAAAGGGTGATGCCGTGCTATTATATTCATATTATTGCATGGTAGGAAGAGAGTAAAAACATGAAAGGTGATGCCGTGCCATTTTCATATCATTGATTTGACTGATTTCAAATTTTGGTGATTTACTTGATTACTTTGTGTCTTCATTTTCGTATCTATTGTATCTTCCCTTTTTCGCATGTCCCCTCCCAATTAGTATTTGTCATTTTATTGTTATTTTGTTGCTTTACATATACTTGTATATGTTTATTTTACGTAGGTGTCTTGTCATAGCCTCGTCACTACCTCGCCGAGGTTAGGCTCAACACTTACGGAGTACATTGGGTCGGTTGTTCTCATACTATACTTCTGCACTTCTTGTGCAAATTTAGGTGCTAATCCTAGCGGCGGTTAGTAGCTTTCTGCTCGAATCCAGTCGCAGTTGGAGACTTGAGGTATAATTGCACGACGTCCGTAGCCCTGAAGTCCCCTTCCCTTCTATCATTACTCTTTTATTGAGTTTCAAAATAGTTGTACTTTGTGCAAACCTTATTTGTAGTACTCTAGATGCTCATGTATTCGTGACTCTAGGTTTTGGGACATGTTTAGATTTCGTTGTCCGGTGTTATATCACTCTGTTTCAGACTTTCATCGTTATTATTGTTAATATTTTTTTTCAACTGTTAAAATCGGATAATTATCTACTTCACGTCGGCTTGCCAAGCAAGTGGATGTTAGGCGCCATCACAGTCCCGAGATTGAGATTTTGGGTCATGATATTTTGTAAGTCAATATGCCTGCTAAGAGGGGGAGGTTGGGATTCTAGAGATTGATAATACACCTTTATGAAAGCTTACAAATTTTCATGTTTAAATATTGCAAGTGGCTATTTTATCATCAAATAAAATAAGTTAAGTGAAAGTCGAAAGAAAATAATCAATGATTTAAATTTTGTCGGTAATTTAATTTATTTGATTTAGTACTCTGAATCTTAATAAGGTGAAGTAAATAAGGTCTAACTGAAGAATTTCGAAATTAAACTAAGAAGTGCAATTATAAGTTTTTAGTGAAATAATTTACAATTTATTATGGTAGGATTAATTTGGATATTTCGAATTAATTTTATAACAGGAAGCTCGTTAATTAAATTATATGATTCTTGTTGTGCATGAATAATTAGGAATTAAATGGAATCCGATTTCTTGGTGAAAAATAAAACCTGACAGGTTTGGAAAGGGTTTTAAACCTTAAAACCTTAAAACCTAGATAAAGAGTATTATTTCATCAAAGAGGCTAGACGTTTCTATATGTTTTTTCTAAGAAAAATAATGCCTACAAGAGTTTTATATATTCGGGTATTGTTCGGTAACATAGCAGAAGACCGTATAACATGAGCATGATCTTGTGAAAGGTTTTTGCTCATACTTGAAGGCTCACTTTGCGATCACGATCACACTTCAAGAAATAAGTGTCGATTTTATGTTTGATTTAAATCTGTAATTATGTATTATATATATTACATGCGAACTTATCTTTGCTTATTTTCTTCCGTTGTTTATACATGTATTCCATCTAACTATTGCTAAGAATGATGAGTTTAACATGACATCTCTAATTTTTAGAAATCTTAAGAATACGTTGGAATTTTCTTTTCTTCAACTGTCCTTTTATCTAAGGTTCTAAAATATGCAATATATCTTGCAGTGTTCAGGCTGGCACGATATACGGTGAAAAGGGCATGCTGATTGATGGCCACGGATTCGGATATTTCCATAAACTAAAATAACACCAGTGGAATATGTAGATAGATAGAGATAAACTACTGCTGTTGGGGTTGTGTGCTATTTCATTTCCAAAAAGTTCAACTTGCCAAGTTGCTATATTATTTAGTATATTAAAAAGTAATACTACAATGTGTCCTCTCTCTTTGGACCTTACACTTTAAAGAGAAGAATTGCAGGCTTTTGGGGCTCTTAGCTTCTTTCAGCAAAAGGTTCTGTATTATATCGCGTTTCTGGACCGTGACACTTGAGGGTGGAGATCAAGTCTTCCACGTTGAATAGTGGAAAGTTGGTGGATATAACCCTTGTGGAATTCAAGACACGAATTAAATTACACTTAATTGAAAAGATATGATGCAGTTTGGTATCATGTTTGTTTTGGTTACAAAATATCACCGGTTTATTTTGCCTTTCATATCAATTACTAATTTAAGGAGCAGCAACGAGGGATTGATTGACATCGCTTTAAATAGACATATTATTTGATTTTTAATCATACCATATATAATTATATACAACAAGTATTGAAATAATGTACGACGAAGAGTTCATATATGGTATACATATAAGGGCGACGATTAATTCAAATTTGTGTGTGTAAGGTTCATTAAAAAGACAAGCGTTCCTTGAGTTCATTAAAAAAGAAAAGCGTTCCCTAAAAAACAATTTAGGGACATATTGGGCATCCGCTAGTAAAGATAAAGCGAACGACGTTTTCGTGGACTTTGTTCCCCTATATGAGTTTCCCACATCCAAATTTCGACAGCCTTTTCTAATAATAACGGCAATAGATTTCCTTCTCTTCTCGCACTTGTCGTGGCTTGTGTGTCATATTTGATTTTTCATGTTTTTCTATGAATTTTGAGAGAAAATAAAGCCATTTTTCCGTGCATTTGAATGTACATACGTAGCTAACTCTACTGGAATCCGTACAAAAAAACTAGAAAGCATTTAGAGTCACTTTATATGCCGAAGTGCTTGTCCTTATTAAGTAGTAGATGACAAAATCTCTTGAATGGAGCTGCCAACTTTGGATAAATAGATTGCGACAAACAGAATAGTCAGAGATCTCGCAGAAATATTCCAAAATGAACTAAGCCTTCTTAACGCCTAGTTCAGTCTCGGTTTCTTCTTTTTCTCTTTTTTTCTTTTTCCTCTTAATTTTAGATTACCGGTACTGCTGATCTGACTAAGTTAAATTCACGTTCTTAGATAGAATATCAAAATTTTTCTACCAAGAAGTACTTTATTCGCAGAATTCAAACTCCATATTCTTGGTTAAAAATGGAGAATCCTAAGTATCCATCGTATCCTTGATGATAATTTATTTGATTCTTATTTGCAAGCTCGTTATCGAAACTAAGCTTCATTCACTTATTTTCTTTGTATACTAATCTTAGTGTAACTGTTAAGTGTAACTGTTAATGTTATACTTGCGTTTGTAGAGGAAATAATTGATGTGCCCCAAAATTTTAAGGTACGCTAATGTTATACTTGCATTTGTAGAGGAAATAATTGATGTGCCCTTCATCGTGAAAATTTTAAGATAATTAAATTGCTTTTTAAACTTAACTACATTAATATTGATGCATAAAATCAAGTTTGTTACTGACATAACTACAATCACCATCTAAATACATAGAATATATCAAGACAGCAGAAACTATGGCTAAGTAGGTGTAACATGAACTAGAGTGAAAAACTCTTTAAATTTATGATACAACTCGTTGACAAATATACTTACGAAATACTTACAAGTTTGCTCCCTTACTTTAGATGAAAATAAGCATTATATAGCAGACAAAATTATAGTTAAAGTCCAGGCGCTTAAACAAATTCCAATTAACAGTTTATATTCAAGCTGTAAAGAGTTCTCATACTCTTTGCTTTTTCTTTTTCTTTCTTTCTTCTTTAATTTTCTTGCGGAAGCTTAGACTTTTGACCAATTTATACACACTTAAGCAAGGTTGATTTCTTTAATTAATCAGTATTTTTATATGCGGTAGAAACCAAGCTCGCCTATTGCATGACAAATCGGGGGTGAAATATAATGGATTGAAGATCGACCCTGGATTCCATCGAACCTAGATACAAGGTTTAGAAGATGCGCCTTCAAAGATTGTCAAGTCCATGACCCCGGAACTGACTCTGACTCGGAATCAGCTCGAGAGAACATCATCGAACTAAAATAACATAAGGCTGAAATATCCGTAACCGGTCGCACATCACGGCGGGAATTTCGACACATATCAATTAAATTGACTAATTAGCAAATCATGAGATTTTTTACCTTATATAGAGTTGTACCTAAAGTAGGACTCCCCTACTATACAAAGGGGGTCTAATTATTTATAAAATACATTGTAATTCGCCTCCCAAAGCAATAAACTATCATTTCTAGTTATTATTATCTCATTACTCTGTTCCGGCATTGATTGTAGCATTTTCGACTCGAGGATGGCCAACCTACAAGGCCAAGATTGTTCAACTTGTATGGTTTGCATTTACATTCTTATCATTAATTCAATCTTAATCTGATTTCTCATTTTGTATCAAGTTAGATCACGTATCCTTAAAACCACATATAAATTCAATTGTTATGAGGGTAAATAGTTTGGCGCCCACCGTGGGACTTAGGATAATAGCGGTTATTTGATATAAATCACCATAACACACACTGCTTTATACTTGCTCTTTGAAGTGTCTTTGATTACAGGCTAAAATACAAAAATGTCAAACTCTCAATCAGCACATTTGCATGTTGACAACGAGTCCGGTTACCAAGGTGAAAATAACAACATAGTGCCCGGTAAGGAGATACCGCCTGTTGATCCCGCTGGAATTCTGATCGTAGATCCGATTGACGCTAATTCCCATGTGGCTATCGATGCAAATTTGCCTACCGACTCGAAAATAGCGTTCGTGGTGGAGCTCGATCGGCAACTCGAAACACACAAAACATTAAAGGGGAGGGGATCAACCTATGAGTGATATTCGAAATGTTGCAGGCTCAACAGGTGGCGATAGCTCAGCTACAGAACCAAAGCCGTGCATCAAGCAGGGTTGAGCCCCATCCCCCCCGAGAAGTCACCCACAGGGATGAATTGGTCGTAGAAAGGTCAAACGAACATGAATCGGGGGCTAACCCCGAAATTATAAAGATGCTTGAGGAGCTGACAAAACGGATAGAATCAAGGGAGAAGAAGATCGAGGCTAACGACAAAAAGGTGGAAACTTACAATTCCAGGCTGGACCAAATCCCAGGAGCACCTCTGATATTGAAGGGCCTGGATTCTAGGAAGTTCATACAAAAACCTTTTTCTCCGAGCACGGGTCCGAAGTCAATCCCCAAGAAGTTCCGTATGCCCGAAATACCCAAGTACAACGGAACGACCGACCCTAATGAGCACGTAACCTCTCATACATGTGCTATTAAAGGGAACGACCTGGAGGACGATGAGATCGAGTCTGTTTTGTTGAAAAAATTTAGGGAAACCCTGTCAAAGGGAGATATGATATGGTATCACAACTTACCTCCTAATTCTATTGACTTATTTTCTATGCTTGCAGATTCTTTCGTAAAAGCACATGTAGGTGCCATCAAGGTCAAGACAAGGAAATCAGACCTTTTCAAAGTCAAACAGAAGGATAATGAGATGCTCAGGGAGTTCGTGTCCCAGTTTCAAATGGAAACTTTGGATCTGCCACCGATTGCTGATGGTTGGGCCGTTCAAGCTTTCACTCCGGGACTTAATATTCAATGCTCGGTGACTTCACAGTAGCTGAAGCAGAACTTAATAGAATATCCGGCTATTACATGGGCCGACGTGCATAATCGGTATCAGTCGACAATCAAAGTCGAAGACGATCAATTGGGGGCCCCTTCGAGGTCTGTTTATCCAGTCAAAACCTTCGACATAGTCAATAGAGAGATGGATCGTGAATCGTCGCCAGATAGGGATCGGTATCAACCATATAATGGAGATCGGAGAAGCAGCGGGTCCAGGCGAAACATCACGGGAAACGAAAGGAGAAATGACCAAGGTCAAAGCGGTCGGGGACTTATGAGCAAAAATGGCTTCGATAGGTCTAAAGACGCACCAAGTCTATCGGAATACAACTTTAATGTCGATGTTGCCGCCATTGTATCAGCTATCAGGTGCATCAAAGATACCAAATAGACTCGACCCCTACAGTCCGATCTAACCCAAAGAGATCCTAACCAGATGTGCAAATATCATGGCACTCATGGTCACAGAATGGAGGATTGTCGACAGTAGAGAGAGGAAGTAGCTTGTCTATTCAACAATGGGCACCTTCAGGAGTTCTTGAGAGACTGAGCCAAGAATCATTTCAGGAACATGGATTTTAAAAAACAGGCAGAACAAGAAGAACCTCAACACGTCATGAACATGATCATCAGAGGAGTTGATATCCCACGGGGGCTGATGTTGAAACGCACCAAAATATCCATCACTAGGGAGAAATGAACTCGGGACTACATACTGGAAGGAACTTTATCTTTCAATGATGATGATGCAAAAGGGATCGTGCAGCCGCACAATGATGCACTGGTAATATTTGTACTCATAAATAAAATTCGGGTTAAACGTGTGTTAATTGGTCCAGGTAGCTCGGCCAACATCATTCGATCAAGGGTCGTGGAACAGCCCGGTTTGCAAGACCAAATCGTGCCTGCAGTTCGAGTTCTTAATGGATTCAACATGGCTTGTGAGACCACTACAGGCAAAATAACGTTACCAGTAAATAACGCGGGGACCATCCAGGAGACCAAATTTTATGTGATCGAAAGGGACATGAGGTATAACGCTCTGTTTGGAAGGCCATGGATCCACAACATGAGGGCTCGACACTACACCAAGCATTGAAATTCTCAACACCTGACAGAGTTAAAACAAACTACGGGGAACAACCGACTACAAAAGAGATGTTCGTGGTTGAAGAGGTGACACCAGCATCTACAGTTTTAACATCGAAGAGCCCAAACCAGGTGGTCAAAATGGGGTAAAACAGTAATCACAGATACCATCTTTGGCAGATTCGGACAAACAAGAGGAAGTCGAGGATGAAGATTATAGGGTTCCTAGATCTTTTATAGCCCCTGATGATTTCGACTCCACTAAATTGACGGTCCAGGAACTGGAACAAGTCATATTGCGAGAAAACTTTCCCAATCGAAAGGTATTCCTGGGCACGTGGCTAAGCTCCGAGCTCAGGGAAAAGCTCATTCAATTTCTTATAACTATCGAAGATTGTTTCGCTTGGTCCCACCTCGATATGACAGGTATCCCACCAGAGATAACCACTCACAAGCGGAGCTTGGACCTAAAGTTTCATCCGGTTAAACAAAAGAGGAGACCCTATTCCGAGATCAAACATGCTTTCATCAAGGATGAGGGATCTAAACTTGTTAAAGTAGGGTCTATTAGGGAGGTCAAATACCCTGATTGGTTAGCAAACGTAGTGCTAGTCCCTAAAAAGGGGAATAAACTAAGAATGTGTGTAGACTATAAAGATTTGAATAAAGCATGCCCCAAAAACTCTTTTCCTTTTTCCAACATCGACCGTATGATTGATGCCAAGGCCGGCCACAAGACCCTCATTTTTCTCGATGCTTATTCCGGGTACAACCAAATATGGATGGACCTCGGTGATCAAGAAAAAACTTCCTTCATCATTAAATATGGCACATATTGTTATAACGTAATGTCGTTTGGATTAAAAAATGATGGTGCCACATAGCAATGCTTAGTAAATCGGATGTTCGAGAATACAAATTGGAAAATCAATGGAAGTTTACATTGAGGACATGTTATTTAAGTCCCTGCGAGAAGAAAACCATTTAAGACATTTGCAGGAAGCATTCAGTATACTGAAGCAATACAACATGAAGCTGAACTCAGAAAGATGTGCTTTTGGAGTAGGGTCGTGTAAGTTCCTTGGATTCATGGTATTCAATCGGGGAATCGAGATCAATCCTGATAAGATCAAAGCCATCAAAGATATCACGATCATGGACAACATAAAGGCCTTGCAAAGGTTAACCGGGCGAATAGCCGCCGTGGGGCGATTTATTTTGAGGTCGTCCGACAAAAGCCACCGATTCTTCGCACTGTTGAAGAAGAAGAGCAACTTTTCATGGACCTTGGAATGCCAGAAAGCTTTGGAGGAGCTCAAAAGGTATTTATCGAACCCGCCCTGCTTCACACGCCGATGGCGAACAAACAAATGTACTTGTACTTGGTGGTCTTAGAGATAGCGGTAAGTGGAGTCCTAGTTCGGGAAGAGCAAGGTACGCAATTTCCAATTAACTATGTTAGTAGAATCTTAGGTGAGGTCGAAACTAGGTACCCTCACCTGGAAAAACTGGCGCCTCTAGGAAGCTAAAACTGTACTTCCAATGTCATCCCATATGTGTAGTAACTACTTACCCATTGAGGAACGTTATGCATAAGCCCGAATTCTCCTGCCGATTGGCCAAATGGGCCATAGAATAAGTGGGTACGACATTGAGTATCGACCTCGGACCGCCATTAAGTCTCAAATTTTGGCAGACTTTGGGGCCAACTTCACATGGGCCCTAATACTCGAGGTCGAAAGAGAGTTATTGAACACTCAGAAACTTCCTCGGGAATTTGGACCCTCTTCACGGATGGCGCCTCGAATGCAAAAGGGTCCGGACTTGGCATCGTATTGAACCCACCAACAGGTAATATAATTAGACAATCTATTAAGACTGTGAAATTGACTAACAACGAGGCCGGATATGAGGCCATGATTGCAGGCCTTGAACTAGCCAAGAGCTTTGGGACAGAAGTGATCGAAGCCAAGTGCGACCCCCTCCTTGTGGTAAACCAAGTAAATGGAACATTCGAGGTCAGAGAGGAACAAATGCAAAGATACTTGGACAAATTACAGGTGACATTACATCAGTTCAAAGAATGGACTTTGCAACACATACCTCGGGATCAAAACTGTGAGTCTGATGCCTTCGCTAACTTGGGGTCATCGGTCAAAGACGACGAGTTCAATTCAGGAGAAGTCGTACAACCTATAAGATCGATGGTGGAAGAAGGCCACACCGAGATTAACTCGACGAGCCTAACTTGGGACTGGAGGAATAAGTACGTGAAATATCTTAGATCCGGTAAACTGCCCTATGATCTAAAAGAATCGAGGGCCCTGCGTACAAAGGCGGCCCGATTTAGCCTGTCCGAAGATGGAACCTTGTTCAGAAGAACATTTGATGGCCCACTTGCAATATGTCTAGGGCCGGGCGATACTGAGTATGTTTTGAGGAAAATCCACGAAGGTACCTGTGGAAATCATTCGGGCGCCGAATCACTGGTTCGAAAAATAATCAGAGCCGGTTATTACTGGATAGACATGAAAAAAGACGCAGAGGAGTTTGTTCAAAAATATGATGAATGCCAAAGACACGCTCCGATGATCCATCAACCCGGGGTGCTGCTCCACTCGGTTTTATCGCCATGGCCGTTCATGAAGTGGGGAATGGACATCGTTGGCCCCTTTTCGTGGGCACCAGGTAAGGCTCAATTTATATTGTTTATCACTGATTATTTTTCTATGTGGGTGGAAGCCCAGGCATATGAGAAGGTCAGGAAAAGGAGGTCATCGATTTCATTTGGGATCACATCATATGCTGATTCAGAATGCCAGCCGAGATCGTATGCAATAATGGGAAACAATTCATCGGAAGCAAAGTAACCAAATTCCTCAAAGATCACAAGATCAAAATGATCCTATTGACACCCTATCACCCTAGCGGGAATGGACAAGCTGAATCTACTAACAAAACCATACTCCAAAACCATAAAAAGAGGTCAACCGACGCGAAAGGAAAATGGAAAGAAATATTACCCGAAGTCCTGTGGGCATACCGTACAACCTCGAAGTCCAATACAGGGGCTAACCCATTTTCTTTGGTTTATGGCGCTGAAGCTTTTATACCGGTTGAGGTCGGGGAATCGAGTATCAGATTTTGATATAAGATAAACGAATTGAACGACAAAGCTATGAGTATGAACCCGGAGCTAATAGATGAAAGGCGCGAGGCCGCGTTGTCAGGCTGGCCGCCCAAAAACAGCGGATCGAAAGATATTATAATCGAAGGCCGACCTTCGACCCTTCAATACCGGGGACTTGGTACTAAGAAAGGTCACACCAAGCACATGAAACCCGAACGAAGGGAAATTGGGGCCGAATTAGGAAGGACCGTACCAAATTATCGAGATCACTAGAAAAGGATCCTACAAGCTCGGAACAATGAACGGCGAGCAACTACCGAACAACTGGAATATAGCTGCCCTGAAATGATATTAATACTAATGTACGACCCCATCTATTTCCTTTTACTTATATTTCGGACTAACTCTTGCAGGTGATCGACAATGAAAACTACGAGATTTTAGGTCTAAAAGCACACGTTGCACTCTTTTTTCCTTGAACAAGTTTTGTCCCAAATAGGTTTTCCGGCAAGGTTTTTAATGAGGCAGCAAGTAAATCATGCTAACATAGAATCGAAGTCCGGCAGCAAACCGGTGACGGTGATCAAAACAGTATTCGAGGTCTCTCTTCGATCAACCTCGAACACTAGGGGGCATTACCCTCCGATATCGACTTTACCATGGAAAGAGATTTTGGGATTGAAGGGTCTCAATTGATAGGATTCAATATAAGGCCCAAACGGTCAAATGAACCGTGCCCGCGTAGATTGCTCGAACCTTGACACCAAGCATTTACACATACGTTACTATTATGCACAAGAATAAAGAGAAGTCTCTTCCTTGGAAACATCTTGTCTTTTAAAAGTTTTTCTTTTACATTTCTTAAGTAATTCCCTGCTTTCGATCCCCTAAAGGAAACGAGCCCAAGGACCACATTCACTTGAGTTTGAATAATCACTATCTCACTCGGAGACTACCATCCGAAAACAAACTCGTACGGTCCAAGCTATTAGACCTCGGGGGTATAAGACCTATTAGGCAACCTCCGAATTTTATAGGCTAAGGCCACCCCAACTTGGGGACTGCCATCTTAGGCAAACCCGGATAACTTGGGATAATGATATTAACGCCAGAACAACACCCGAACTATAAAGGCTACGGCCATATAAACTCCGCTCGGAGACATCCAAAGCCTGTCATAAAAGTAACAAGGCCATAAAATTTTCTTAACCTGTTCCAAAGGCTATCTTCGGCAGATTGTGACTAAAAGTTTAAATACTTTGGGGAAAGAAAACTTTCGGTCAGAACCCCCATGATGCCTTAAAATGAAATAGTTGAAGGCAAGGTTTCTTCGAGTCTCTAAACAAAAACCAACTATTTTATGCCAAGGCATATAGATCATTGCAAGTAATAATAAACAAGGAAAAGAGAAAATTTGAAAACTGTTGAAGAGAAAAAGCCTTATATTCATAATCAAAAATTTCTTTTACAACGACCGAACTGCCGGATGAAAATTTTTACAAGGGCCAAAAACGGCCTCAACAAAAATAAAAATCTAAAAAGCCTAAGTGGTCTAGTCTCGGCCGAGGGCCGCGTCATCACCTTCGGGATCTCCTCCATCTTCGAGCTCGCCCGAATCTTCAGACTCATTAGAATCCTCCTCCTCGGGGTAAGTCAGCTTCCTGGCCTGGGCTTTCGATACTTTGGCTTTCTCGATCTCAGCCAGCAGGTCAAAACCCTAAGCTCGAACTCCCTCGAGGGCCTCCCTTCGGGATTGCCACTTCATATGCTCCACCAAGTTTCTCACTTGGTCCTGAGCCGCCTCGGCATCGGCCTTATGCTGGTCCACCCGCTCATCAGCCTCAGCCTTAACCACAACAACCTCCGACTTGGATAACCTTGGCTAGATTTACTTGACCGAAGACCGCTGAGCTTAGTTGAGACTGGAGCTCCTCGATCTTTTTGGCCTGTAACAAGACCTCAGTCGAAGCCAGTTTTTCTCGGACAGTCTCCTTTTTCGAGGCCAGCCGATCCATATTTTTCTTCCATTCTTCGACCTCAGCTTTCACCGTGTCCACTTTCGCTTGAAGCTGCTCGATCTGGTCAAGCTTCTCTTGGACTTGCGGATTTGGGTCGTTAGCCACCATGTCTGACTCATCGCCACTAACTTCAAATACTCATCTTACCTGCTCGACCAGGTCGGCATGCTCCTTCCAATCGAATCCTAATTCGGGCCTAGAGCTTCCCACTAAGGAGCTTGTAAGTATCCATCTTCTCAGTAAGCTCCTGAGTCTCAGCCTCGTGTTGGTTCAACTCTTCTCGATATGGGAGAAAAGTTTCCTAGTGAAGCATCGAAGTATGCAAACACAAAGAAGAATGTGATGATTGTTCACAATTTAATCTAAGTACGTAATAAAAGGCTTCGAAGTTACCCGATTCAATGCCTGTTGAGCTTTGCTGAAAAGACAAAGGGCCTCTACCTCGTCCATTTTGGCCCGATACTCTTCGGTCACCAGGCATCGAAGATAGTTGGCAATCCCCACCAGGGAGTAGAGAACCCGGGCATCCTCCGCTACGTATATGATGATTGACGCTTCCGGTCAAGATCTGCACTCGGGGCTGGGAACCAGTCTACCAATCTCGGACTCGAAGAAGACGCGCTGGCTCCCGAATAAAGCATCTTCTTTGGCACCAATAAGTCACCTAACTTGGTGATATCCTCCGAGGCAGTAGAATCCATGCCATCGAAGAAGTTGTTGAAGTAATTTGCCGCCCTTTGAGGCCCCTCGTTTGGGCGTCCTTTCAGCATCTGGGCGTCGTTTATCATCGAGTTGGCGAATGATGGTGACCTAGAAAAATCTATCACCCCAAGCGCATCCTTCGGAGCATGTCCCTCAGTTCGAGAGGTACCGGCCATGGTCTCCTTGTCGACCTCCGCAGCTCGGGGAAAAATGGCCTCTTCCTCCCTTGGTTCGGAGGCCTCGACCACTGCCTCCTCATCGACTACCCTGATTTGAGGCAGCTCGGTACCGCTTCTCACACGGGTCATCAGCTCAGAGGCTTCTTCTTCTTCTTCTTCAGACTCGTCCCTCAATCGACTGAGCGAATCCGACTGGACCTCCCAGGTGCTAGCACTTTCTTTGGATTTGCGCACTAGCCTGCTTTTTGGTTTTACTTCTCCGAGTTCAGAGAACTTGGAGCCTTTTTTCTTTTTTCTCTTTATCCTGGTTCGGAGTAGTGGGCTTGGTGAAGTCGTCATCGTCACCGAATGGGGGGCTAATTTCAACATCTTTTAGTAAACCTACAAAAGGAAAGTGAAACAAGTTAGAAATCGACGGCGTAAAAATAAGATCGAATGTAACTTAAAGAAAAAATCTCACCATGAGAACGGGCCTCCCACCGGCCCTTCAAAAGTTCGCGCCACGCGCTCAGAGTAGGGTTTTTGAGACACGATGCCCTCGATCCACTCCTTTATTCGAGGTACTGCATCCTGCATCCGAGCAACAACTGCATTACAAGGAGTCGATAAGAATAAGGGCAAAAGAAAAATAATAAACATAACATTAAAGGAAAAGTTGTACTTACGCTTCATGTTTCATTTCTCGGGAAATGGCATGTCCTCTGCCGGGATTAAGTCCGAGGTCTTCACTCGAACGAATTGCCCAACCAACCTCAGTCCGGATCCTCGTCGATGCTCGAGAATGGGGCCTTGCTGGCCTGACGGGCAAGTTTTATTAACCCCCCTCGATAGAGTCGGGGACTATAGAGGCACATGAGGTGGTCGATGGTAAAGGGACGCCCCTCAAGTTTGCTCACGAAGAAGCGAAGAAGAATTACAATCCTCCAAAGCGAAGGATGAATCTGCCCGAGAGTCACCTTGTACCTTTTGCAAAAGGCTATAATGACTGGATCTAGAGGACCCGACGTGAAAGGGTAAGTATAAACACTCAAAATACCCTCCACGTGAGTGGTGATCGATTCCTCAGAGGTAGGGACCACTACGAGCTTATCGATCCAGTTGCAGTCCTCCTTGACCTTCTCGAGGATACTATTGGAGATCGAACATTTATATCTCGAGACCGGTTCATAGCGATTCCATACCGAGGAGCTTTTCTCAACCTTGAAATCGGCTCCGGTTGGGCACCCCGCAGGGACGAACACATTTATAGGGGGGTCTGGTGTCGACTCCTCAGTGGCAACAAAAGAAATGTTCTCAGAAGGTCTCGAGGAAGAAGGGTTTTCTTTTTGAGGAGCAAATTTTGAAGTCTTTGCATTACTTCTGAATAGAGGAGAAAGGATGGTGCTAACGAAAGAGGAGGTGTGATTAGCAAATAACTTATGAAAACTTTCAGAAAACCAGAAGGGAAGAAGGATGAAGATGAGAGTGATCAAGTTTACTTAAAACACAAGTGCAAATATTTGAATGTAAAAGTTCTAATGAATGGATGAAAAGGGTATTTATAGTTTTCTCAAACGGCGGTTCACATCCTGAAGCGACAGACCATTAATTGACACACATTTAATGCCTTGAAGACCGGATCGATGGGATGTTTCAACTATTCGTATCACTTACGTCATGATTTTTTAGTCATTTATCAGAGTAGGAATCGGAAGCTTGTATAGTGAGAATCTGATGCTCATATCGTTTCTCGTCATTTACTATAAGGGGACTACTGTATACCGTAGAAACAGAGCTCCCCTATTACATGACAGATCGGGGGTGAAATATTCCATCGAACCTAGGTACGAGGTTAGAACATTTGCCTTCAAAGATTATCAAGTTCGTGACCCCGGACTGACAATGACTCTGAATCACTCGAGCGAACATCATCGAACCAAAATAACAGAAGGCAAAAATATCCGTAACCGGTCGCACATCACGGCGGGAATCTCGCACATATCAATTAAACCGACTAACTAGCAAATCATGAGATTTTTTGCCTTATATAGAGTTGTACCTAAAGTAGGATTCCCCAACTATATAAAGGGGGTCTGATTATTTGTAAAACACATTGTAACTCGCATCCCAAAGCAATAAACTATCATTTCTAGTTATTATTATCTCATTACTCTGTTCTGACATCGATTGTAGCATTTTCGACTCGAGGGTGACCAACCTTCAAGGCCAAGATTGTTTTTTTTTTAATTAAATAAGGTTTTTACTCATAATAGAAGCAAGCCATAAAGGAAAAGTACAAGTAAGGGGGACAAAAGCTCGAGTAGTGTCGCCTATATGCCTTGACTATATAATTACTGCTCTGCGCCTCACATTGCCTCTATAGCAGCCTCATATAGATGAGTCATGGAGTAGCTACCGGCAATAATGTCTCACGAGGGCATATAAACTAATAGCCGTTCGGGCTAAGCAAACACATACCGAGCTAAACCTTACCTTACAAATCCTATTGAGGCAAATAAAAAACCTCTCCTATTAGAACACATGTAAAAAGAAAGAACTTGCAAGCACCAAATATTCGATGATCATCATAGAGTTTATAATACACTCTATGATGATATTACATATGATTATGCTTATAAAAAGATATAGTAGAAAGAAGTACAAATTACATTCTTGCCTCTCCTTTGACAATTTTGTAATATTTCCATTTGTAATTCTTTATCTGCTTCTTCCGCCCTTTTTAATAAGTATTCAAAATTCATGTCATCTTTTTTGATCTCCCGGACTTTGTTGACGTTGTTGCGACAACTTGTTTTGTCTCGCAGCTCTCATTGGAAGTTGCCTAATGGTTACCTCCTCGATGACCTTGCCGTCCCAACTTTTTTTCCTTGTATGAGCCTTCTGATTTCCTCCACTGTGCATTGGTGATAATCACTTCTTGTAGCTGCCTGTATCAGGCACTGATTTAGCATTTCAGCTTCTTCTCCTTCTTCATAAATTTCTCTTCCGAGATTAGCATGATGTGTCAAACCACCGTTTGTCACATTCATCGCGACTGCCATTTTTGTATGTTTCTCTGTTTCTTGCATAACATTAGCCTCATGTCCAGTAGTGCAAGCTTGAGATGAGTCTAACGAGTTTAAAGGATTAGAAGTTGCTAAAGCATCTAATAGCATTCTATCCTCCAATGCTATAACTGGACTTGCTGGACTAAAGTGTTGCTGTTTCTCTCGTCCAATGCTCACCGCAATTTGCTGCTGATTTGCAGAAGTTAATGTATCCAAGATTAGTGGTTTGCTTGAACTAACCTGCTGCATCTGTTGGTGCTGCTATTCCGAATTTAAAAATGAACTGCAATCTTCCTGCCAAAATTTTGAGAAATTCTGACGTTGTGCACTGGTTGTGTGCTGCTGCTGTAGTTGATTTTGCTACTGCTGCTGTATATTATTTGGAAGTGGTACTGGAAGCTGTTGTGTTGTCCAGATTTTACCGTTTGTGTCGCTGCTGTTGTTACTGCTCTATCTACTGTCACTGCACTGCTGTGGTGAAATGCTGCTGCGGTTGCTCAATCAGTGATCTGCCTGCGCAAATCTGCTGCTGCTGCTGTCCGGCATCTGTACACAGTGGAATGTTTTTGCGTGAATACTGTTGTTCTTGCTGTCCAGTGATAAGTGCATTGCTGGTGCTTGTTTGAACTTGATGCTGCCCAGTTGATGCTACTGGACTGCTGCGATGATATTGCCATTGCTGCTGTTTATCTTCTCTACGCACTGGACTGCACGATTGTTTGTGCTCAAAGTCTGATGTTTCTGCCCAGCTGCAGCAGGTGCTGCCACAGTTGAAATGTCATCACTGCTGGTGATAATTTGCTGGTGTTGCTGCCCTGATAGTGCTGCTGTGGTAGTTGTCGATTTCCTGGGAATGAATGCTGGTGCATTCAAGTTTAGTTTGCTCTTTTGGTTCGATGCCAGTGAAGGTGAAACAACTGAACGCAAGTCTTCTTCGTCACTCTCAAGCTCGGCGTAATCAGTCGACTCCCTTTCATCGTCATCGCCCCAGTCTTCTTCTGCTTCATCTTCAATTTGATCAGTTTTAGTCCTTGCTAACCAATTATGTTGAAAACTACCTTGTTGTTCACAATCCAAACCAGTTGCCAGCAGCAGCTGCCTAGACTCCCTTTCATATTTCCCAAAAGAATGCTCCAATTGTGAAGAAATTTCGATGTCGGATGTGTTCAATGTAACCAAAGGTTGTCGCACTATATTGGTATGCTTCATCATTGCAGCCTGAGCTTCCTTAATTATGTTTTCTACCTGTGGAGTCGAGAAGAACAATGTTGGAACATTAGAGCTGTTACCAGTCATCTCTTCTTCTAAATCTGTCTTTGAAGTATTTCGTCGAGCACCCAATTCTTTAGTTTCAATCTCCCTGCCAGGTGCCACGTTTTCATTGCTAGCAACTGGAACAAGTTGTGTGGATATCCTATTTTCATTTTGAGTTGGCATCTCCCGTTGTCGAGCCTCGTCGAGTTCAAGAGCGGCAAACACATTCGTGCTGTTAAAATCGCTGGGGGCAATTTGTCGAGCACCTGGACTCAAATGACCTGTTGATGCATCCTTCTTTGTGGGTGATTTTCTAGATTTTACCACCTTCAAAACCTCACCCATTTTAGTTGTAGCTTCTCCTTTACCATCATCAATGTTACCAAAATCTTTAGAAACCCCATGTATATCTTGATGCCCATTCTTTTTGTACCCCAAAGGCTGGGCCTCACCCACCAAATCAAGGACATTACTGGGAGTTGTTACAACAGTAGCAGCCAAATCTCGATCAAAGTAGCGTTGTGGATGTCTGCAGTTGCTGTGTGCATTCTTGCAAACACAATAGAAGCAGGGATAATAGTTGGAGCTTTTGATACCCTCATAAATTCATCCTGTCGTTCAGCATCACCATTAGTAAGTGGGTCATTTACTGCTACATTATTTCCAGTAACAGCATTAGTAGCACTGTCTACAACAGTTTGCAACACATGCTGCTTGCCAGTGTTGTGATCTTGTTCTGCTATTTCCACCAGACCCTAGGCAGCTCGTTTAGCATTCAAGAAGTGTTGAGCATCACCTTTTAACTGCTCGACTTTGTTCTCGTTACTTGCTGGCAAATTGAGATCGACTTTTGAGATAACATTTCCTCCAGAATTTCCTTTCAAAATTCGACATGCTCGTTCGTGATGCTCTTGATGTTTGCAATAACAATAATACTTTGGTAAATTGTCATAAACAATATCCTGGTAAAACACGACTGATTTTCCAGTGGCTTTGTCAACAATGCGCAATTTAACCTTTTCTGGATGGTCGTCTAACAAATTGAGCAGCACCTTAACTCTAGCTGTGCTTGGCCTTGTTCTTTCCTGTGTCGCCTTGTCCACAGCAAGAGCTTTGCCCACAACAGAAGCGATAGACATTAACGATCGTTTGGCAAAAAATTTCGGAGGCAAAGCTGGCAGCGAGATCCAAACAACAGCCATGGAAGTTTCCTCCTTTGGATTGAACTGTAGAGTCCATGGAAAAGTTCTAAAGAAGTATTCATCTTCTTTAGCCTTCAAATATCCAGTCGATCTTGAAAGAAACTGAACATAATCAGTAAACAAATCAAAACGAACCAGCAAATGGCGATACTCCAGTTGCCCAATATTACAGTTTCCACGAACATCAAATTGCGTCGAGAATAGCCTTCGGATCTCCTGCAAATCTGGTTTTCCATAAGAAAACTTAATGACGACTGCTTGATGCAGTCCTTCCTCTCTTCTGAATTCATTAACTTCATCCATGGTGAATTCGATTGTCGGCTCTCCATGAACGAAAGTAACTGGACAAAAGTTCTAATTTCCATGTCGTTGTGGCAAATTGTTTTTGTTGAACCTGCACTGCATATGACTGTTTGGGATTGTTACGGATTACATCGTTAGTGATTTGAGTTGTCTCTCCCACAGCCAAAGGCTGGGGAGAGCTAACGGTAGCCATGGTTGCTCAAGAACTCATCGATGCACCTCCGATTCTCTGCGATGAAGCAGAAGCAGAAATGAAGCAGAAACAGTAATGAACTGCTCAAGTTTTCTTTACAAATCACAGCATCACAAAATTGCAAATTTGTTCGAAACACTGTTCACTTCAATCGCCTCTTCAGGATCTGCCGAGAAAAGAAACCCTTGTAGGACAAGATCAGCACTACGATGTGAATCGCCTCCCAGTCGCCTCTATCGCCCTATCACCAGAGCTTTTCTCTATGTACAATGGAGTCCAAGGAGTAGCTTTGACAGGCTACTCCAGATATACATACACTCTTCTTCTATCAATTCATGTGTCTATCTATCCTAAACTATAAACTTTCAGATAGACACATGTTTCCTAACAATTTTGGCCAAGATTGTTCAAACTTGTGTGGTTTGCATTTACTTTTCTTATCATTAATTTCAGTTTTAATTTGATTTCCCATTTTGTATCAAATTAGATCACGTATCTTTAAAACCACGTATAAATTCAATTGTTATCCGATTTTGAGGATAAACAGTTTTGTTTGTGAAACTTAAGTTAGGTAGACATTTGTGTGTGGATAAAGTAAACCTTATTCCTCAAGAACCGATAGTCGGTAAGAATTTCGATTTTTCACTTGAATGTGACATTGATTTAAAGGTGAATTTAAGATAGTATGTTTTGTGTCAATTCAATTAAATTCATTACTTTTAGTTCAGACTATTGATAAATATACAAAAAAAAAAAAAAAAAAAGTTGAAGTATATCATATATATAAACAGGATTACAATCATTATAAACTCATAGACTTTTCAAGATTCACATTTGCAGTGATCTATGCATACCTATGAGAAAACTAAGCGCATACACTAGACAAGAATCAATTTTTTACTATTTAGTAATGCGACAACTACGATGTTTATTTTAAGTATAAAAAACAAAACTAAAGATAGTTACTAAGAGAGTTGGAAAATGAAAAAGGCCACTTCCAATTAATATAAGTTTATAAAAGCTTCATTTGTCTTTATGTTAAAATGAGGATCGAAATATCATTAAACATTATAACTAAGAAAGTAATCACTCATCTTCGCGTGATTCCTCACATGTAATGATTTCATTAAACGTCGACCTCGTCTAAACTGCAACATTAGTCACATTTTACATGTCGATTATCAATTATCCAAATCTTTAACTTTCTTTCTTTCTTTCCATTTTAATCATTCAAATTCACCTCAAAGATTACTAAGAAGAATTGCTAAGAATATTAAGTTTAGCATGTTGATGTTTAGCTTAAAGTATATATATTTCTATGTATATCGCTTCATATTTGACTCTTGTTTAGTGACATTGGTATGTTAAATGCTATGATTAATATTAATTTGAAGTATTTTTATGCGTAGAAATGAGTCGGGAGCAATTGGGGGCAAAACGCGCAAGATTTGAGCCAAAACGAACAAAACCGGATGAATTGAGCATCTGGGCGCACAGGCAGCACCTGGCGCCACCTGTGGCGCTGGAGGCAGAATGGCAATTTGAGGCAGCGCCCTGGTGGGCGCCTGGCGCTACCCAGGACGCCGGTGACGTGATTTTGTCCAAATTCGTCCGGGACAAGGTTATATCGGCCCTAGACCTACCCAACACGTATAAAAGCAAGACTAAACCTATTTTTGAGGGGGGAGACGCCACGTTAGAGGAAAAACACATACGGGATCGTTAGGAAGAGGAGAATTCTCAGTTTTTTTCATCTTTTTCTAGTATTTCCAATTAATTCAAAACTTAAGCAATTGTGTGATTATATTATGAGTGGCTAAACACCCATTCTCCTGTGGTTGTGATTAGCCATTAATATTTTTGTTTAACCTTAAATTAACCTTGATTATAATTCACCAACATATGATTGTTTCTTCAATTCTGTGTTTAATTGCTTAATTGTCCGGCCAGCAGTTAGGTTATATTTACCATATATGCTATGTTTGGGAAAGTCGCTTTTAGATTAGAGAAGAGTTGAAGAGAGCATGATCTTAGCACTTAGGGGGAGCGGATTTGTGGTTAGGATAGGAATATACCTAATCACCGTGCTTAATTAAAAATCGTGATCTTAATGCGTTCTTAATAGATTGATTTCATAGGAATATAGGCGTTAATCTATTCAGAATAGACGAGTAGTACTTCGGGAGAAGGCTATGAGAGCATTTATCGATTAATTAGCAACCATGAGTGAATTATATGAAAGGGAGAGTTAATTCGAACACAATACGATTGGTAAATCGATCACAACCCTGGAATACTTGTCTCTACTGAATAAACAACAAGATTTGAGCCAAAACGAACAAAACCGAACGAATTGAGCATCTGGGCACCACAGGCAGCGCCTGGTGCCACCTGTGGCATTGGAGGCAGAATGGCAATTTGAGGCAACGCCCTGGTGGGCGCCTAGCGCTACCCAGGACGCCGGTGACGTGATTTTGTCCCAATTCGTCCGGGACAAGGTTATTTCGGCCCTAGACCTACCCAACACGTATAAAAGCAAGACTAAACCTATTTTTGAGGGGGGAGACGCCATGTTGGAGGAAAAACACACACGGGATCGTTAGGAAGCGGAGAATTCTCAGTTTTTTTCATCTTTTTCTAGTATTTCCAATTGTTTCAAAAATTATGCAATTGTGTGATTATATTATGAGTGGCTAAACACCCATTATTCTGGGGTTGTGATTAGCCATGAATATTTTTGTTTAACCTTAACTTAACCTTGATTATAATTCACCAACATATGGTTGTTTATTTAATTCTGTGTTTAATTGCTTAATTGTCCGGCCAGCAGTTAGGTTATATTTACCATCTATGCTATGTTTGGGAAAGCCGCTTTTAGATTAGAGAAGAGTTGAAGAGAGCATGATCTTAGCACTTAGGGGGAGCAGATTTGTGGTTAGGGTAGGAATATACCTAATCACCATGCTTAATTAAAAATCGTGATCTTAATGCGTTCTTAATAGATTGATTTCATAGGAATATAGGCGTTAATCTATTCAGAATAGACGAGTAGTTCTTCGGGAGAAGGCTATGAGAGCATTTATCGATTAATTAGCAACCATGAGTGAATTATATGAAAGGGAGAGTTAATTCGAACACAATACGATTGGTAAATCGATCACAACCCTGGAATACTTGTCTCTACTGAATAAACGACAAGATTTGAGCCAAAACGAACAAAACTGAACGAATTGAGCATCTGGGCGCCACAGGCAGCGCCTGGTGCCACCTGTGGCTTTGGAGGCAGAATGGCAATTTGAGGCAGCGCCCTGGTGGGCGCCTAGCGCTACCCAGGACGCCGGTGACGTGATTTTGTCCAAATTCATCCGGGACAAGGTTATTTCGGCCCTAGACCTACCCAACACGTATAAAAGTAAGACTAAACCTATTTTTGAGGGAGGAGACGCCACGTTGGAGGAAAAACACACACGGGATCATTAGGAAGCGTAGAATTCTTAGTTTTTTTCATCTTTTTCTAGTATTTCCAATTGATTCAAAACTTATGCAATTGTGTGATTATATTATGAGTGGCTAAACACCCATTATTCTAGGGTTGTGATTAGCCATGAATATTTTTGTTTAACCTTAACTTAACCTTGATTATAATTCACCAACATATGGTTGTTTCTTTAATTCTGTGTTTAATTGCTTAATTGTCCGGCCAGCAATTAGGTTTTATTTACCATCTATGCTATGTTTGGGAAAGCCGCTTTTAGATTAAAGAAGAGTTGAAGAGAGCATGATCTTAGCACTTAGGGGGAGCAGATTTGTGGTTAGGATAGGAATATACCTAATCACCATGCTTAATTAAAAATCGTGATCTTAATGCGTTCTTAATAGATTAATTTCATAGGAATATAAGCGTTAATCTATTGAGAATAGGCGAGTAGTACTTCGGGAGAAGGCTATGAGAGCATTTATCGATTAATTAGCAACCATGAGTGAATTATATGAAAGGGAGAGTTAATTCGAACACAATACGATTGGTAAATCGATCACAACCTTAGAATACTTGTCTCTACTGAATAAACGACAAGATTTGAGCCAAAACGAACAAAACCGAACGAATTGAGCATCTGGGTGCCACAGGCAGCGCCTGGTGCCACCTGTGGCTTTGGAGGCAGAATGGCAATTTGAGGCAGCGCCCTGGTGGGCGCCTAGCGCTACTCAGGACGCCGGTGACGTGATTTTGTCCAAATTCGTCCGGGACAAGGTTGTTTCGGCCCTAGACCTACCCAACACGTATAAAAGCAAGACTAAGCCTATTTTTGAGGGGGGAGACGCCACGTTGGAGGAAAAACACACACGGGATCGTTAGGAAGCGGAGAATTCTAAGTTTTTTTCATCTTTTTCTAGTATTTCCAATTGATTCAAAACTTATGCAATTGTGTGATTATATTATGAGTGGCTAAACACCCATTATTCTGGGGTTGTGATTAGCCATGAATATTTTTGTTTAACCTTAACTTATCCTTGATTATAATTCACCAACATATGGTTGTTTCTTTAATTCTGTGTTTAATTGCTTAATTGTCCGGCCAGCAGTTAGGTTATTTTTACCATCTATGCTATGTTTTGGAAAGCCGCTTTTAGATTAGAGAAGAGTTGAATAGAGCATGATCTTAGCACTTAGGGGGAGCGGATTTGTGGTTAGGATAGGAATATACCTAATCACTGTGCTTAATTAAATATCGTGATCTTAATGCGCTCTTAATAGATTGATTTCATGGGAATATAGGCATTTATCTATTGAGAATAGGTGAGTAGTACTTCGGGAGAAGGCTATGAGAGCATTTATCGATTAATTAGCAACCATGAGCGAATTATATGAAAGGGAGAATTAATTCAAATACAATACGATTGGTAAATCGATCACAACCCTGGAATACTTATCTCTACTGAATAAACAACAATCAACTAGTTACTTGATAATTTAGTTATTACTTAGGATTGTAGTTTAGCATAATTGAACTCTTGAAGTCGAATTTAGCTTGACGGAATAACAATATTGGTGTGTTAGTGAGTAGTTGATATAAGTCCCTGTGGGTACGAAATCTGGACTTCCAAATCCTATATTACTTGTCGGCCACGTATACTTGCGTGTGCGTTCGGGAGCAACAAGTTTTTGGTGCTGTTGTCGGGGACTTAAAAATTAGCTACTTTGCCGACTTAAGCCTTTATTAGTTATTTGTTCAAGTTTTAATTATCGGTTTACCTTGTTTGTGTTAACACATGCTCTTCTCTTGAATGTGGAGGAGTAGAAGCGCAAACAATCTCCTTTCTCTTGATCCTGAAATTGAGCAGACACTTCACAGAATGAGGAGGGAGGTCGAAGTTAGAACTGGAATAGAAAGAGAGTTGTACATCGTAGTTCAACCACAGCCAATAGAGATGGCAGGTAATGTAGAGCGTGCGGTGATAGAGCCGCAAGACCCAATCTTGCTAATATGACTCAGGCTATAGTGAAACCTGATATCACAGGGCATTTTGAACTCAAACAGTACATGGTACAGCTGATTCAGTCCACAGGGCAATATGTGGGTCTATCTCATGAAGATCCGCAAAGGCACATTCAAAATTTCTTGGAAATTACGGACACCTACAATTATCCGAACGTTTCCAAGGATTATGTCAGGCTGACACTTTTTCCCTTTTCACTGCTGGGGGAAGCGAAGGAATGGTTGTAGAAAGAGCCCGCAAACTCAATCCACACTTGGGACGATCTAGCAAGGAAATTCTTAATCAAATTTTTCCCCACCAAGAAGACAAAGTCATTGAGGAGTCAAATTATTGGGTTGAACAACGGGATGGAGAGACACTTCGTCAAGCCTGGGAAAGATACAAGAAGCTGGTCAGAGATTTCCCACATCATTGTCAGACTGATGAGGTATTGGGACACACTTTTGTTGATGGATTAGATGAGGCCTCAAAGATGAATCTTGACTCAGCTTGTGGAGGTAGTTGCATGGCGAAACCATATAGTGAAATTTAACTCTTGCTGAATAACTTCACTGCTAATATGATCATAACTGGCAAGGAGATGAGGATTCACGAAAGGCAAGTAAACAGAAGGTAGCCGGGTTGATTGAGCTCGATGACTTCTCAGCCATGAGAGCTGAGATAGCACAATTGGCAAACCAGATGAATAGAATGACAATGCAACAGGCACAACAGATGCAACATGTACAACAAATGTCTCTTTGCTGCGAACTATGTGGCGACAACCATATGATTGACATGTGCCCCACAAATCCAGAATCTATATACTATGTGGGACAGCAGAGCAAGGGTCCAATGAATCAGAATGCCCAATATGGGAACACTTATAACCCATATTGGAAGAATCATCCCAACTTCTGATGGGGTGGAAATCAGCCGAATCAGAATCATTATAGACCCCAAGGAAATTTCAATCAACCTCAGAAGCAACCTCAACAGGTAGAAGAGAATGGGAATGAATTGTTGAAGCAGTTGTTGCTTGACAATAAACAGTTCAGGACCGAATATCAAGCCCTCACCACAACAGTGAGAAATTTGGAGCATCAAATGGGACAGCTTGCTGGTGCTCAAAACACTAGACCAGCTGGAGCTCTTCCAAGTGACACTGAAGCAAATCCTAGGGCGGCCCTTAATGCCGTGTCGTTGAGGAATGGGAGACAACTAGAAGAAGTTCAGTGTAAAAAGAGGAAACAGGTGATTTTTAATGAGAGGCCAACCACTATAGAATCAACATCAGAGAAAGCTAACGAGCCACAGAAGCCAACTGGAGAGGCAGTGGCTAAGCAACCCCCACAATTGGTTGCAAGGCCACCACCTCCATTCCCTCAAAGATTGAAGAAATTAAGAGATAATGCTGCATATAAAAAGTTTCTTGATATCTTGAAGCAGATGCAAATTATTATTCCATTGGTTGACATCTTACAAGAAGTACCCAAATACGCAAAGTACATCAAGGACATTGTGGCAAATAAAAGGAGGCTAATCGAGTTCGAGACTGTGGCACTCACTGAGGAGTTCAGTTCCAGAATTCAAGGTAAGTTGCCTCAGGAATTGAAGGATCCAAGTAGTTTCACTATCCAAATCTCGATTGGTAAACATGCTGTTGGGCGAGCTTTATGTGATCTTGGAGCAAGCATCAATTTGATGCCGCTATCGGTGTTCAGACAGTTGGGGTTGGGTGATCCACGCCCAACAACAGTTATCTTACAGTTAGCTGATCGCTCCCTTGCTCATCCTGAGGGAGTGATTGAAGATGTGCTAGTTCAAGTGAGTTCTTTCATAGTCCCTGCATATTTCATTATCCTGGACTACAAGCCCGATCAGGAAGTCCCATTTATTTTGGGGTGTCCATTTTTAGCCACGGGCCGAGCTACTATTGATGTTTGCGAAGGAAAGATGACGATGAGAGTAGGTGACCGAGTAGAGGAATTCAATGTTTATAAAGCGCTCAGGTTGCCAGCCCACTATGAAGAATTATCCATGATCTCTGTGGTGGAGAGTGATTCCACATCATTAGTGCCCTATATGAGCCCTGTAGATCCTGTTGAACGAGTATTGATTGGGGATGTGGAAAATAGTGAAGATGAAATGATGGGAGAAATTGAGCAAGTACTGGATATGTCCTGCAGTTATGTCCAGGGGTTCAAAAAATTTGAAGAATTGGAAAGGCCTGTCACTCTGACCCTTCCCAGGCCATCTATTGAGGAGGCTCCAAGGCTAGAACTCAAGCCACTTCCAGCACATCTACGCTATACTTATTTGGGGAACTCTGAGACACTGCCAATGATTATTTCATCCAGCTTGACCAGCACTCAAGAAGAAAACTTGCTCAGAGTCTTCTGCGAGTATAAAAAGGCCATTGGGTGGACTATAGCTGACATCAAGGGCATTAGTCCATCATTTTGCATGCATAAAATCATTTTAGAGGACGGACACCGCCTTAGTGTGGAGCAGCAAAGGAGATTAAATCCCATCATGAAAGAGGTGGTGAAAAAGGAAGTAATCAAGTTGCTCGATGCAGGTATCATTTTTCCTATTTCTGATAGCAATTGGGTAAGACTGGTTCAATGTGTGCCCAAAATGGGAGGAATGACTGTAGTTGAGAACGAGAAGAATGAGCTAATCCCCACTCGCACTGTAACGGGATGGAGAGTCTGCATCGGTTATAGAAAGCTCAACAAGGCAACTCGCAAGGACCACTTCCCACTTCCATTCATCGAGCAAATGCTAGACAGGTTAGCCGGGCATGAATCTTACTGCTTCCATGATGGCTACTCAGGATACAATCAGATTGTCATATGCCCAGAGGATCAGGAGAAGACTACTTTTACTTGTCCTTATGGCACTTTCACCTTCAAGCGAATGCCGTTTGGACTTTGTAATGCACCAGCCACTTTCCAGAGGTGTATGATGGCTATTTTAACCGACATGGTGAAAAAATTTGTGGAAGTGCTTATGGATGATTTTTCAGTCTTTGGGTCCTCTTATGATGATTTCTTGAGGAATTTAAGTAAGGTGCTAGCCCGTTGTGAAGAAACAAATATGGTACTGAATTGGGAAAAGTACTATTTTATGATACAAGAAGGCATCGTGTTGGGTCATAAAATATCTAGGACCGACATTGAAGTTGATTAAGCGAAGGTGGAGGCGGTTGAAAAATTACCTCCACTTATTTCAGTGAAGGGTGTCTGGAGTTTCTTGGGACACGCGGGTTTCTATCGGCACTTTATTAAAGATTTTTCAAAAATTGCTACTCCTTTATGCAGGCTGCTTGAAAAAGATGTAACTTTCAACTTTGATGATGCTTGCCTCAAGGCATTTGAAGAACTTAAAAAGAAGCTGGTGACTGCTCCCATTATCGTGGAACCTGATTGGTCCTTACCATTTGAACTTATGTGTGATGCGAGTGACCTTGCTATTGGGGCGGTGCTAGGCACAAGGAAGGACAAGGTGTTTTATTCCATCTACTATGCGAGTAAGACTCTTGATGATGCATAGCTGAATTACACCACCACGGAGAAGGAGCTGTTAGCTGTAGTGTGGGCCTTTGAGAAATTTCGGCCATACTTGGTGGGAACGAAAGTCATAGTCCATACAGATCATGCAGCAATCAGGTATTTGTTTACAAAAAAAGAATCTAAGGCTAGATTGATGCGCTGGGTGTTATTGCTGCAGGAATGTGATGTAGAAATACGAGATCGAAAGGGGACAGAGAACCAAGTAGCTGACCATCTATCACGGTTGGAAAATCACGATCACGTAGAGGAGGGTGGCCAAATTAAAGAAGTATTTCCTGATGAGCAACTTTTTGCTATAACCCATGACCCTCCCCCATGGTACGCAAATTATGTGAATTATCTTGTGAGTGGGATACTTCCTACCGAAATCGAATCTGAAGCTAGAAAGAGGTTTTTACATGACGTGAACTTCTACTACTGGGATGAGCCCTACTTATTCAAGCAATGTGCTGATCAATTGATGAGGAGATGCATTCCTGAAAAAGAGGTGGAATTAGCATTGTATGATTGTCAGGCATCACCTTATGGGGGCCATCATGGAGGAGATAGAACAGCTGCAAAGGTGCTATAATCCGGTCTCTTTTGGCCGACTTTATTCAAGGATGCCCAAGCATTCGTTAAGAAGTGTGACCAATATCAGAGAACGGGAACAATCACAAGGAAGGATGAGATGCCTTTAAATAACATTTTAGAAGTTGAGCTTTTTGATGTGTGGGGGATAGATTTTATAGGGCCATTTCCACCGTCCAGAGGAAACAAATACATTTTGCTAGCATTGACTACGTGTCAAAATGGGTGGAGGCAATTACTTTGCCAACGAATGATGCCATGGTGGTAGTTCTCCACAAAGTTGCTATAGCATATCATCCACAGACAAGTGGGCAAGCTTAGGTGTCAAACAGAGAAATCAAGCAAATATTAGAGAAGACGGTGAGTGTGAATAGGAAGGATTGGGCTGCAAAGTTGGATGATGCCGTCTGGGCATATAGGACAGCATATAAAACGCCAATTGGAGTGTCCCCTTACAAGCTGGTTTATGGGAAAGCATGTCACTTACCCGTTGAACTGGAACACAAGGCATACTGGGCTATTAAGAAGCTGAACATGGATCTTGAGGCCGCAGGCGAGAAAAGACTTATGCAGTTGAATGAGTTAGATGAGTTTAGGCTGCACTCTTATGAAAATGCTAAGCTATATAAAGAAAAGACAAAAAGATGGCATGACAAGCATATCAAGCCGCGTTACTTTGAGCCAGGCCAACAGGTGTTATTATTCAATTCTAGACTACGGCTATTCCCTAGGAAGCTAAAATCGAGATGGTCAGGTCCTTTTGAGGTGGTGAGTCACTCCTTATGGTGCAATCGAGCTGCGAGCTTTAAATAGTAAGCGGAAATTCTTGGTGAATGGTCATAGAGTCAAGCATTATTGGGGATGAATGATTAATTGTGAGAAGACCAAGGTTGTACTCGCTGACGAGTAAGCTAGACTCTACGTCGTGCCGCGACGTTAAATCAGGCGCTTGTTGGGAGGCAACCTAATTTTTATCGCTTTCCCAGTTTAACTTCTTAATTTTTTTTTTCTAGAATAGATAGAGTATTGCACTTCATTTATAGGTATAGAAATATTAGATGTAATGGTGTAGGACGTGTAAATTGGGTATATATAAGGCTCGGGGGATCGGGATGTTTATTCGAAAAAAAATAAATAAATAAAAAAATTTCGCATGAACAGCATCCAGGCCAGCGCCCGGCGTTGCCTGGGGCGCTGTAGGCAGAATACTCCACGACCCCAGCGCCAAGGAGGGCGTGAGGCGCCAGCTGGGGGGGTCAGGTAAGTTTCAATTTTGTATTTTATTCTTAACCTATATCCATTTAACCCAACCCAAATACCTATTTACACTAATACTAATACCCATATCCTTTCCCAAACCCACCCAAACACCAACAAACAAAAACAAAAACATCAGCTGCTGCCCACGTCCTCTTCTTCTTCTTCTTCACGAATTTTTTTTTTTCAATTTTTCATTCTCTCTTGCACTCCTTCTCCAAGTATGTTCTTCTTCTTCTCTTCTATTTATTATGTGTTTTCATTAGTAGTTATCCATACTCCCATCCCCAAGGCCGCCAATTTCCCATAGTTTTATATTATAGTTTCCCACTCCCTCATGTAGTTCTTATGACACCTTGATGGTGGGTGTGTTGTTTTGGTCAAAATTTATGTGTTTCATGTATATTCGGAGTAGTAAACTAGAATTCCCTCTACTTCGTTGAAAATTGGGAGGGCCATCATGTTCCACCATTGTTGAAATATAAGAACACACTTCATGCCCACATTGTGTTTGTTCAAATGCTTGAGTGAAAATTTTTGTGAACCGGTGAAGTCTGAGTAACCGGATGCACTTGTGTATGCATTTGGGCTAAGTGTGAGGTGTCTAGGGATGCTTTTACAAGTTGGGGGATGTGGCTTTGATGCAGAATATGTTCTTACACCATTGCTTTTGTATGTTGTATGTTGTAGAATCTTGTAAGTTAGCCTAATTTAGCATACTTTAGTATTTGTGAAAGATGCAGACCATATGCCTTTAGCTGACCTTATTGAGTATTCACGTTTCCATGATCAATCATTATTGTGTAGCATGGGGAAGTCTTGAGTACCCATAGTTTTGAGGTGCAACACTTGTACTTGTGCCCTCGGTTTTAAGTGTAGGGTCATTTGATGACTTGCATGCTAACCTGAGGCATATGTCTTGAACCTTTCTCACATTCATGTTTACTTGTGTTGCAAGATACTATGGCTCATGATAGCACCATCAAAGGAAAAGGCATTGGAAAATCCTCTACCACCTCTCCGGTGACCAAAAAGCGCAAGCAGGGAGAAAGCTCTTCACGGCTATCCAAAGGGAAACAGGTCGCCGAGGTATCTCAGCAAGTGCCATTAAGGCCGAGGCCTCGTTTGGACTTGGTTGATGATGCTTCTATTTCTTGGCATCGAGACTTCGTGCCGGCGGGACAGTACGTCTCTGAGATGGGGATTAATACCGCAACCTTAGAGAGGAAATTCCTGGATATACTTGCCAGGCTGCGAGGTCTAAAGATGGACAAGTTCTTGGAATGCCCGGGGCCTGCAAACCTGAGCATGGTACGAGAGCTGTATGCTAACTGGAATTATCGAAGCTGCACTTCACATGTACGAGGAAAGGATGTGCCGCTGGGCAGGGAGTATTTGTGTGACTATTTGGGGGTTGAGAATGCCGACCCAAGGAGACTCCAATGCTTGATCCAAAGGCCAAAATATGAGCTAATACGTCACACTCTTTTTGGCGTCGATTCTAATGCTAAGTGGCTACGGAAGCAGGGCAACATACACCTCTCCATGATTCGCGCAGACTTCAACATCACTGCTAATGTGTGGCAGAACTTTGTGCAGGCGAGACTAATGCCGGCGGAGCACAACAGTGATTGTACTCGTGCTAGAGTGTGTCTCATCTTCTCCTTGATGATCGGCCAACCAATTAATGTCGCTGAGATCATGCTCAGTGAGATGGCCCACTCCAGGTTTGGGCGACAGATTCGGCGGTTCTTCTTTGGCAATTTACTAACTCAATATATGATGTTTCGTGGAGTGCCAGAGTATCCTGGACATGATGAGGTGGTGGATGCGCCATCAGGTTTTATGGACATCACATCTGTAGTGGAGACATCGTCCAAACTCACCCCTGCTGCTCGAATGGAGCGAGAGGAGAACTTCAACAGGTATATTTACAACGCTTTGAACTTGCTCATGAGCAGGGCCGGCATTACCGACGAGGAGCGTATGCATTTGCGCGATGACTTGTCCAGCACGTCCAAGGAGATGTTGGGGATTGCGCCTGGCAGCCCCATTCACCCGTGGGAGGACGTCAACACTGTCAACGGCTCAGATACTGAGGATGAGGATGGAGATGGTGCTACAGGGCCTATTACTTTGGTGCCTTTCGGATCGGATGCTGATGACACCGGCACTGTGGGTGGAGTGGACTCTGATTGACAGGAAGTTTTTCTTTTCACCCTACTCTGTTTTACATTTTTACTTGCATCGAGGGCTATGCATCGTTCAAGTGTGGGGTGGGAGGAATACATGTGTTGTAATTGTATATTATGTATAAACTGGTTTTGTTTTGGTTCCTTTAGTAGTTGTTTTGGTTCTTTTAGTAGTTCTAGTGTAGTTAGTTTAGTGTAGTATTAGTGTAGAAAATTTTTTGAAAAAGCTCGGACTTTTCCCGACGATGAATGTGTTGGACAATTTTCTTGAGGGATAAAGTCTGATTAAAAAATACCAAAAAGATTTTTATTTTTTAGGATAGTTAGGTTGTATTTCCTTGGTTTTTCTTTGGGCACCGGTTCTTTTCCAAGGATGTAGCTCGAACCGGGCACTTTAATTTCTTTGTAGGAGTAGTTTAGGAAGAAACTGAGTCGTTCTGAGATACTCATTGACATGGTTGATGCTGGCACATTAGGCTATGACATACATTCTGTTTTCCCGTTTATTTGATTTGAATTGTTAAGCCTAAGTAAAGTAAATAGCCTATTTTGTGACGCCTTTTTTCAGTTGTTTGACTTGTATGCCACATAGTGAAATATTGCTTAAATTTCTCAGTTATGTGTGCTTGCTTGACTTGAGAGTTGAACAGAACCGTCTCGATTGTCATATGCAATGTGTGAATAAGGATTTGTGATTTTCTGTGCTATCCTGTGTAGTCTAGAACCTGCCCCGTGTGTTAATTGAAGCGAAATTGTAAGTTGGGCTAATCTAGGAGATGACGTAGGCATTTTCTTACTTGATCATGGATGTGCTTGTCACATAAAAATAAAATTTTCCATTGCTAGCCCCTTTGAGCCTATAGACCTTTTCTTTGGCACCCACATTACAAGCCATATCTCTGTTTTGTTCTTAATTAGTCGCTAAAAGAAGTAAGGTTAGATATTGGGGAATAGCTTTTGAGTGGAATCATGGAAGGGCCCGTTGGTGCACTAACGTTGAAATCAAAAGTCACTAGCCGATGAGCTTTAATGTATGGAGTGTGTAAAGAAAAGAGAAGAAAAAAAAATGATAGTGAAAATATGTAGAAAACACTTCCAATTCTTATTGATGTGTGCTAGTGGAAATATAGAAGTGCTTAATTGAAAAAGAGGCTATGTGTATAAGGCAAGTGAATTGGTTGAGAAGAAAAGGTGCTTGAATTGTGAATGTAGTGTATTAAAGTGCTTAGGAGGATTAGTCACAAGTTCTAGATATATCCTATCCGTCCCTTAGCCTACATTACAACCTTAAAAGTCCTAATTGATCCTAGATTTAGCTAGCTTAAATTAGTAGAGATTTACTACGGGCAAGCTTATGGTACGACCACGGGATGCATATGAATTCTTTGTGAGAGTGAGCGAATTTTGTTCAATTCTGCCATGTCGTTAATCTATATTCAAAAGCATATTTGAATGTGTGGACTATATATATTCACTCTTTCATGCTTGCGTGCCGGTATTGATCGTGGTCAAGGGTATAGCGTGTGATTAAAAGTTCGAGTGCTCTCCTATGATATGAAGTTTGTACGTAGTTGGGAGGTTGTTAGATAGTCCCATTGCTCGAGGACTAGCAAGAGTCTAAGTGTGGGGTGTTGATGTTTAGCTTAAAGCATATATATTTCTATGTATATCGCCTCATATTTGACTCTTGTTTCGTGAAATTGCTATGTTAAATGCTATGATTTATATTAATTTGAAGTGTTTTTATGTGTAGGAATGAGTCGGGAGCAATTGGGGGCAAAAAGCGCAAGATTTGAGCCAAAACGAACAAAACCGGACGAATTGAGCATCTGGGCGCCACAGGCAGCGCCTAGCGCCACCTGTGGCGCTGGAGGCAGAATGACAAGTTGACGCAGCGCCCTGGCGGGCGCCTGGCGCTACCCAGGGCGCAGGTGACGTGATTTTGTCCAAATTCGCCCGGGACAAGGTTATTTCGGCCCTAGACCTACCCAACACGTATAAAAGCAAGACTAAACCTATTTTTGAGGGGGGAGACACCACTTTGGAGGAAAAACACACACGGGATCGTTAAAGCGGAGAATTCTCAGTTTTCGTCATTTTTTTCTAGTATTTCCAATTGATTCAAAACTTATGCAATTGTGTGATTATATTATGAGTGGCTAAACACCCATTGTTCTGGGGTTGTGATTAGCCATGAATATTGTTGTTTAACCTTAACTTAACCTTGATTATAATTCACCAACATATGGTTGTTTCTTCAATTCTGTGTTTAATTGCTTAATTGTCTGGCCAACAGTTAGGTTCTATTTACTATCTATGCTATGCTTGGGAAAGCCGTGTTTAAATTAAAGAAGAGTTGAAGAGAGCATGATCTTAACCCTTAGGGGGAGCGGATTTGTGGTTAGGATAGGAATATACCTAATCACCGTGCTTAATTAAATATCGTGATCTTAATGCGTTCTTAATTGATTGATTTCATAGGAATATAGGCGTTAATCTATTGAGAATAGGTGAGTAGTACTTCGGGAGAAGGCTATGAGAACATTTATCGATTAATTAGCAACCATGAGTGAATTATACGAAAGGGAGAGTTAATTCGAACATATACGATTGGTAAATCGATCACAACCCTGGAATACTTGTCTCTACTGAATAAACAACAATCAACTAGTTACTTGATAATTTAGTTGTTACTTAGAATTGTAGTTTAGCATAATTAAACCCTTGAACTCGAATTTAGCTTGACGGAATAACAATATTGGTGTGTGAGTGAGTAGTTGATATAAGTCCCAGTGAGTACGGTATCTGAACTTCCAAATCTTATATTACTTGTCAGCCACGTATACTTGCGTGTGCATTTGGGAGCAACACATGCCATACTTCTCTAATGTGTAAATTTCCAACAATATCCTGGATCCTTTTCTTTTTCTTTTCCTTTCTCTTAACGTTTTATAAACTTTAAGATATTCAAATTAATCTTGCTGTTCAGCACTGGCATGATTTATATTTCTGCAAAATCTCTGGCTAGCCACGAAACATCTAGTCAGAAAACGGAGGCCACGAATTGGCCATTTTCCATAAACAAAAATAACACTAATTGGATATAAGGATAGGAGTAGATAGATAGATTGAAAACCTAATACTACTGGGGTTGCGTGTTATTTCATTTCTAACATTTTCAACTTGCCAAGTTGCACCATTTGTTTATATTAAAAAGTAGTAATGTTTATCCTCTCTCGATCTTTACAGAGAAGAACTGCAGGCTTTTGGGGACCTTCTTTGGCTTCTTTCAGCTAAAAAAGGTTCTCGGTAGTGTGGACAGCAAACATCATTTGAAGTACCTTAAATGATATTCTTTCTGGTTCACTTTAATTATTTTTTTTAATTTTTTTTTTGTAGTCGATAATATATAATTTTTCAGAAATAAAAAAGAAATAAATTTTATTTTTTCAAAATTATCTTTGGAATAAAGAGCCTAGAAGTATTTGTTATATTTTCAAGAAATAAATTAAGATTAATATGGCTAATTTTGTTATTAATTAATGCATATAGATTCCTTAATATATGTAAAAATAATAAAAAAATATCAATTAAAGTGGATTGAAGGAAATTTCTTTTGAGGGTGGATATCAATTTTATTTCATGTTTAAATATGAAATAAAAAAAATTCATATATCCTGATTGAGAAGCGTATTTTAGCGGAGAAATTCATAATATTTAATTATCATGTCAAAGTAGATAATACTTGGCAAACATAAATAGATCATATTGTTACATATGTGCTGTGTGCACTTCTGTTCATGCATCGGCAAAATACTAACGCCCGTTCCAAATTCTATTAATACTGCTGGCCAATTGGATTTCCTTCTTTTTCAGCACTTGTCATCTCTTGCATGTGTGTCAAATCCGATTTTTCATGGTTTTCTCTCTGGAAATTTTGAAAGAAATAAGGTCATATTTTCGTGCATCTAAATGTACATACTAGCAAACTCTTTATGGGAATCCGTATAAAAGAACTAAAAGGAATTTGTAGCCGCCACTTTATGTGCTCTCAAGTGATTGTCCTTATCTTGTTGAAGAGAAACTCTCTTGTATGGAGCTGCAAATTTAATGAATACTCAGAAATCCTGCAGAACGATTTTATTGCCTTCTTAAAGTTGGTGCAATACAGCAATTTCGGTTGCTCCCATTCTCACGCACGTCGCATGCAGGGGCGAAGCTATAATGGCTCAAGAATAATCATCTGACATTTGTTTGTCGAAAAATTATATTATATATAAGGTGTAATATTATTTGTTATTGATAAAAAATATATTTTAAATACCCTTACAGAGTTCACTAATAAAGGATATTTAAAATTTGAATATCTTTATTAAATTTTCTGACTTTGTCACTGATTGCATAAGCTTCTTTCTATTTTCCCTATTCTTTAGCGGAGTGAGGGTATATAATTGGACGGAGTTATATACATCATTCTGTGTGTGGCAAAATCGGCTTTTTTGTAAAAGAACAGATCGGGGTCGGAACCACATGGTCGACGCCCGCACCGACATCCAGTGTCGATGAGGAATGGAGGATCGACGCTCGAACCGGTATCCGATGTCGATATCGGGACCATACGATCAATGCTCAGGCCGATATCCGATATCGAGCTCGGAACTGAAGTCGAGGCCAGATCCGATATGGTGATCGAAGGGTCGTTTCGAACCCTCGCGATGCTCGGTGTGTCCGTTGTGCCGACTCACGTTCAAAAGTCAATGGCACTGCTCTAACTGTACCTTGCGTGCAGACCCCTCACCTAACCTGCAGTACTTCCACTGACTCTGCAAGACTTTTACCAAACGTGTGTGGGTTTCACCCACTACGCAAGGACACTATAATGATTGTAAGGGGCACCACGGGGGCAACCTGGAGGGGGGGGGGTAGATTTTTTCCTATATATATGTGTAGTGATGCATTGGGTAGAGGGGTTTTTTTTTCTCTCTGGCAACAAAAAGGCAAAGAAACAAAAGGCAATATATTGGCTATCTAGATTCACAATTGTAATATCTTTGATCTCTTATCATATACTTGTTTTCAATCGAATTTGTCACTTACCTATCATTTCCCACGTTCAAAATTCAATTGATTTGTTTTCAATTTTTGGGGCAAACACATTCGATTAAAAAATATTTATATTGTCATGTCATTTTTACCTCATATTTATCTATTGTAATAAATAATCTATCTTATTTTCAAGATTATAAATTTTAAATTTTAAAAAAATTTATATATGATATTCTTTGGATGATCTGATTGTTTAAAATAAAAGATGAGATTTATTACAGCCGACAAGAACATCTAAAGATACTTATCTTGCTCTCGTAAAATTACACTAATATTGATGCGTAAATTCAGTTTTTGTTAAAGATAGATTAAAACGACAGTCCAATGACAGATCAAGTCATCAGAAACGCTAGAAGTACTAATTTAATGTTACTTCCACATGATTATAGTGATAGAAAATAGGCATATACGCAACGGAAGCAATCACCCAAGACCAAATAATCTTACATGTAAACTAGATAAATATAATCACTAACGAGATAGAAACACTAACCTCTTGAAGTTACTGCACAAATCTTCAATAATATTCGCGCTATCCAGGTCCACGGTCTTCTACTGTGTATCCTGAATTTCTACCGAACGTGATACTTGAGTGGCAAGTATTTTTATTCAAGAAAAATAGTATCCTTTTTATCAAAATTCGGCCAAAAAAAACGAAGCTCTTCTCTGTTATTTTTTCTTCTTTTTTTCACGTTCACAGAAGAAAAGTGAAAGCTTTCTTTTCGTTTTTCTTTTTGGTAATTGGTTTCCACGTTTTCTACTTCTTCTACTTTTTGGTTTCATAAGACCAAAACATATTTGAAGTCTTAGTAGTCAAAACGTGTAGGAGTCTACTACGTACCAAAAATGTGTAGCAGTCTCCTAACCCACCAAGGATACTATTTTCTTATTTAATTTCCTCGTTTTAGAATATTCAGGCACAGTAGGGACCATAGATTTAATAACGAGGCTTCCTATTGTGGTATTAATTCGGAATATGAATGAATTAATCCTACCACAATAAATTATAATTTATTCCACTAGAAAATTGTAATTGCACTCCTCAGTTTAATTTCGAAATCATTCATTAAAACTTATTTAACTCCCCGTGTTAAGATTACAAATACCAATCAGATAAATTAAATTACTGACAATTTAATTTATTGACTAATTTAATCCTTTATACTTCCGCTTAACTTATTTCATGTGACAGATACAAAATCCACCTGCAGGATTTTCACATGAAAACTTTCAAGCATCCATAAAGGGGTATCATCAATCTCAATGGTCAAGACACGGATTCTATCAACTAATTATTATTTCACAAATGCACTTTGTCATTATTCAATTTACCAGGAATACATTAACTCGCAGTTGAGTCGTACCTTTTAATAAATCAAAATAATGAACGAAGCACATTGATCATAATAATTATATCAAGATTAAGAGTATAAGAACATTCAATGAGCTAGAGATGTAGTTTTATATATTCAGTACAAAAACACTTATCTCTACTTGGTCCGT
This sequence comes from Nicotiana obtusifolia, assembly GCA_002018475.1. Lineage (NCBI taxonomy): Eukaryota > Viridiplantae > Streptophyta > Magnoliopsida > Solanales > Solanaceae > Nicotiana > Nicotiana obtusifolia. Next base: position 212,554 of record MCJB01019192.1, on the reverse strand, counting down.
TCAATACACAAAAATGTACTAGCATAAGAAGTCGGAACTAAACCATTCCCATAATCAAGATAGATTATAATTTAATCTTATGCTACAATCATCAAGATGCTTTGCCCAGTTTCATCTTTGATTGTGAACATTAACTTTATAACTTACAAGAACCGACAATTTAATCTTCCGCGCATGAGCTAAAGCTCCATACACTAAATCGTCTACTATATAAGTAAAGGGCACACATATGAACAAATGATCTATTTGAATTAAGATTTCATTGAATTGAATAAATAAATAAATAATTGTTCCAATAAATAAAATATAATACTATAATCTAACCACATGGTTAATAGTATATCCTAACATATAGAGCATTTATAGAAATAAATCCTCCATTATACTAATTCCATCCAAATATAAGAAGCAGTAATATGAACTTGAGTAAAAATCTGCTTGAATTTATGATACAACACGCGCTCGTTGACTATACTTACGAAATATTTACATACAAGTTGCACTGCACCGTTCACTTTAGATGAAAATGATACTTACGTAGCTGTCAAAATTGGAGTAGTTAAGTCGTGGCGATTAAACAAATAAAAATATTTTATTTTCGAGCTGTAAAGAGCTTTCATATTCTCTTCTTTTACTTAATTTATTTTTTTTTTACACTTTTTCGTTTGTTGCAAAAGCTTTACACTTTCGACCAATTTATACACAAGGTTTAATTCTTTAGTTCGTGTTTTATTTATTGGAACTTGAATTCAGTAGAGATTTGTGAGTGGATCAAGTAAACCTTATTCGTCTAAGGTGTGGGCGAAAATTCCGTTTTTGTACTCTAAGGTGGTACTGATACTCTAGAGGCAGATTTATAACAGATTCTGCGGGTTAACTAAACGGTAAAAACTTATCAGATATTAATATTAAATCATATTCAGTTATAATGGTTAAATCGAAAATTAAGTAATAAATATATATTAATTAACTATAATTTAGTGATAAGATAAAATAATACAAAAATATGTTATGTATTTATTGGGTTAGTGTGAATACTGATATTTTTTGTATGAAGAAAAATATTTCCTAAAAAGTCAGCGATTGTACTTACTTTCGTATTTAGTTAGTAAGCCAGGGTTACTGATCAAGTGATAAGTACTCTTCATGAGGTTGCGATTTTAAGTCATCAAAAGAGCAAAATGTAAAACTTCTAGGAAAGAATAAAATATATAATTTTTTTATATAAAAGTATGCTATGTTCTTATTTCACCTTTGCATGAATCTATGCATACATCTGAGAAAACCAGGTACATAAGCTGGATAGAAGAATTAGCAGTATTAGCATGCGATCGACAATTACCATGTTAAATTTTAAGTAAAAGACATTATAGCGAAAGATAGTTCCTAAGAGAGTTTGAGAAGGCAAAAACCAGCAAATTAAATGGTTTTATAAAAGTTTCATTTGTATTTATGTTTGTTATCGAGAAAAATATGTATCCTCTTTCACATTATTTTAATAAAAGGCAGAGGTGAAAGAAAAGTGAATCGTGATTGATCCAAATTATTTATCTTGTAGTTAAACCAATATGATGTATATAACAATAAAGACAGAGTGTTATAGCAATAAACAACGAGGCAAGAGCGAAAGAAAATTCAATAGTAACCTTTGTATTTCTTGCAAGCACTATCCAAGAGAAAACAGAGAATGAGCGAGAGAGATATATTATCCAATTTCCCTCATGGATCATCCCTGAGAGGGATGATAATGTTAATCTCTTTAGCTTCTCTGAGAAGCAAACTGTACAACAAGAGATAGAACCTTTCCATGACAAGACTACTCAACAATGCAAAAAAGCATTGTTCATTTTAGGCCTGGTTCGGAGCTCGATGCTGGCTGATGTCAGAAGGTTGGTAAGAACGTGCTCCAGGTGAAAATGGGGTCGGGACCAGGAAAAAGATTCGTTAAGCCCGATGTCATTACCTAACCGGTCAGCAATGACTTTAATTATTTTCGAGATGGCACTGCTGTCAGTAAATATCTGTGATAATGATTTCGATGCTTCTAACTAGGGCCACCAACAATGATACCGTTGATTACCCGAGTCTGAGGCCAAGGCTTCCATGTGTCGCATCTTCGTTAGTCCAGCTAGCATGCCCGGATTTTTAGCCCATACAGATAGTCCTCAGTATTTCAGATACTTAATGAAATATATTTCGAAAAAGGAAAGAGTTGAAAATTTTTCTTGACGGTAAAGAAACACAAAAGACCTTTGGTGGTTTCAAAAACTTAACGTGTATCAATTCCCTAATTATTGTCCTTGGATTTTGTTCGACGGCTCATTTTTGCTTAAGCTACCTAAACATATGGCGCTCACGATTCAGTGGCTACTCGCCATAATAATTACATATCCCTTTATTTAAACCATCATTATCTACAAGAAAAGTCCACTACTTTTCTACCAGTTTTCGTATTCACTTCAGAAGAGATTTTCTAAAGTGTTCTTTCCATTTTCAACACTCTAATTCAACTATGTCTGCCCCCAACACTCACCCTCACCCTTTAGATCCCCGTCAAACAATTTAGCACCCTCTAAACGTAGAACAAGGAACGCCTCTGTGGAGGAGGCTCTTGACTAGATAGGGCCAAAAGAACTTTCTAGCGAGATAATTCCTCAGGCATGGGAAGGCTGGTGAAAGAAGACAAATCCCTAGTGGAAGAGGATCATCTTCCTCGAGTGAGGGTTGAATGCAGCTAGGATGACGATGTCGAAGTTGCTGTCATGGGCGATAGGGCCTGGATCACTCATCAGGTTGTGAGTTTTTCCATGATCTTAACTTATACCTTCACCATAGGCGTTGGGCTCCCTATCCCCGAAGTAATTGAGGCCTTCTTTCAATGATACCATGTTTGCCTGGCACAATTAGCCCTCAGTTTTGGACGTTAGTTGCATGAATCCAATTCTTGGCTGATCAGGCCCGGGTAAACTTCACCCTTGATCATCTAATTTATCTTTACTCCCCTCAGTTATTCCAAGAGGGAATCATACACCTGATTGTATGGGGAACCTGTGCATTGATAACAAGCGCTGAAGATAATTACAATCGGGGATGGTGTAACTAGTTCGTGAGGATCCCCACGCATTACCTGCACCGGCCAACTTCTTAACAACTTTCATAGGCATGGATGTTTACACGTATGGTTTTGCAAATTTTCTAGCATTTTTGACAATCATAGTTGCTTATCTTATGCAGTGTTGATTCATACTTGCATCTAGAGTGGTCGTTATACCCCTGTATATGAGACCTTTAATTGAGCGACGGACATTCTACGAAGCCTCCAATCAGGATGACAGGTCATGGAAGGCCATCTCTTTCGGCTAGTGGAAAGGAAAGAACAATGGTAACCGATCACGAGATCATATATAAGCAAGATTTTTTCTGGTACCCGTTTCCTTATCCTCGAGTACATATGTTTTGCAGGTCAACCCTGGAGAAGATCAACTACAAAGGCGCTCCCCTCATCCGAGTCCACTATTGCCCATATCTGGGCATAACTTCCGGGGTTCCCTCAAACTGAAAAAGGAGGGCTTGAGATTCTGATGCGCCCCTTCCTGGATAGGTGCTGCAAATCTCAGTGCACGTCTCCTACATCATCGTCAGATGACTGAGAGCCCGGAGGATCAGATGCCCAGCATGATCAACATCGGCGAAAAGGAGGACGAGGCCAGTGATATGGGAAGAGGTAAAAGTTTACCCGGGCAACCTTAAAGTCACTGCAGATTTGAATGGATCCATAGGAGGTAAGGACGACATCCCAACTGTCGAGCTGGACGGGGTGTTGGAGCCAATAAATATGATCCTTCTCGAATCGGCAATTGAGGCCAACTGGGAAACCACTTCTCGGGAGCCACAATTTGAAGCGGGCCCCTTGAATATTTCACCTCATCGAGCGAGCCCTGATGCTCATGATTTAAAATCTTCCTTCTCCTAACTGATTTCTCTTCTTCAGGTAATATAAATTTTCTCTAATTCTATCCCTCTTTTGTTTGGGAAACATATTTCTCTGTTTCTTCTTATGTAGAGACATTCGCTCACCACCGCAACTATGTATAGAGCAAGGAGATAGCCGGTGACACTAATTGGGAAATTTGAGCGTCCTGGGACTGAAGTCAACGAGTTTCATGCAGCAAATTCCAAGCTTTGAGAGGATAATAAGTATAATCAAACCTTGTGGGCTTCCATGTTGTTGCAGTTCGAGCAGGCCTAAAGGGATCTAGGGGAGCGAAAGGCGGATTTAGTCATTCTTGCAGAGTCTAACTGGAAACTTCGGGCAAAAAACCTTTCAAGGGTGAACGAGCATGCTCAAACTTCATTGGCAAATTCTGCTCATCAGGAGAGGATGGCCCTATTGTAGGCCAAGTTGAACGCATTCAAGGACCAGTGGCGTTGAGATGAGGCTTTGAGGTTGAGGCTCGAGGGTTGGTACGGAAAACTTCAAGTGCGCTGCCAAGATGACAATGCAGCGACCGAGCTACACCAGAATTGGGTTAACCTCAAAACTCATTTAGAGACTCTCTATGTGGTTCAAGGTGGCAACCTTGACCTTCCCCGGATGATAGTTAAGGCTGAAGCTACTGATGCTACCACAAAGCAAGCTCTAGAGCAGGTGCTATCCGGGTATGATGATGGAGTTCCGCGAGCGAAGACTCCATTGGTCCTTCTAGAAGTGTCCCCACCTACCATCTTAGTGCTTGACATATAAAGTTTTTGAGTTGTTGTTCCCTCTATCTTTTTGGGTGCTTGGGTCATATATTTTTTAGACCCTTTTTGTGCGTGCTATGTTTTGCTCCCGTCGAACAATATCTAGTTTCTTTTCAGTTGTGTGTATAACCGGGTTATTTTCCTATTTTATGAATGCTTTCTCATTTTATTTTTAATTTTACATTGTTATCTCGCTTGTTTTCGACACTTAGCTTCATTGGAATGTTGTTTTTGTCATCAAGCATGAGCGATGAACTCTTTAGAAGATATGAACGAAAGACTATGCTATGGAGACTCAAATTTCCCTTAGCCAATTATATAACACTTAACCGTGAATGTTTTCCCACTTTAACCTTCTTTTGAAACTGTGCTCCCGAGAAAAGTACTCAAGGATTGGGCGATAGCTCTGGTTGGTCTTGAAGGATTCTTTTTGTTTTCAATCCTTTTATCGAGACCGAGTCTCAGACTGAATCTGGGTACATAGCATCCGAAGGCGTTGCTATGATCGTGTATTACCCATCCGATTCATGAACAAGAATATTTCATCGTAAGGGTCATTCCACTTTGATCCTCTTTTGGAACTATGTTCGTATTTGAGCAACTAGGTAATATACTAGAGATTAGGTGAAAAAATTTGGCTAGCTTTGGAGGATTTTTTTCTTTCTTTTTAAACTTTTTACCGGAATCGAGTTTTGAACCAGATCTGAGTATGTGGTTTCCAGTTGCGTGTTATGATTCAAAATTAATTGTCGCACTCATAAAAGGAGGGCCCTTTTATGTAGTACTACTTATGAGGAGGATGTCTCGATCTTATTTCTAGGCACAAGCTTTTTTTTAGAAATTGACGACTTTAGTTCGGAGATTATGTGGTGTGTTTGTTGCAGATTTTACGATCTGAGTTCGAGACTGCATCACGTATTTCTAACAGAATTTATTATGATGAAGTGCAGTAAAGAAAAATGAGAGAAGATATTCATCACTTGCTTCATTTTCTTTGAGGGGCAAACAACCCTAGTTATACAGGGACCTTTGCGAGTTTCCTCTTCTTAGGCTGTAAACTTTTACATGGCATGAAAAAAAAAGAAAGAGAAACTCCCAACTGTGGATCTCATTTGGAAAGTCTATCCGGTGGAGCAGTCCCTATCTTATGGAATGGTCCTTGTACTATGGATCAGTCCCTGTCCGGTGGAGCAATCTCGGGATCTCCTTCACCCCCAGTGCTTAAGTACGTAAGATGACTACTTAGGCACTGGAGTCATTTTGCATATCCTTCATTTCGAAGTCCCGGTACATTCTCATGGTAATACGTTTTTGTCATGACCCAATTCCCGCCATAGGTCGTGATGACGCCCAACGCTGTCGTTAGGCAAGTCAACAATTAATCTATACACTGATCGATAGTCCATAATATATTTTATAACAAGTGATGAAATAAATAAGCGAAATTCTCTATTTTATAGGAAAGTACTAATATAATATTAAATTTCTAAATGTGATCGAAATATAAATTCAAATATCATAACGGAAATACAACCCAAAACAAAAATCTAAATCCACAAAATTCGATGTCACAAGTGCATGAACTTCTACTAGAATATATATTACTACTACAATAACTGTTTGTAATAGAAAATAGACAGAATACGTTAAATAAATAGGACAGGGCTCCGTGTACTACGTATTGTAATATGGAATACAACTTACTATAAAGTCTCCCAACAGTTGCGCCTACGCACCTAGATGACCACTAAATGTACATGTCTCAGTACCTGCACAATTAATGCAGAAGTATAGTATAAGTACGTAAAGCAATGCTTACCCAGTAATTATCTAGTCTAAATTCGAAGAATTAGTGATGAGGGATCGACATTCACACTGATTCAATAATCAAAGTACAATAAAACTAGACAGGTATGAATCATAGCATGTAAAAGCAACAAGAACAAATATATGTGTATAACATGATCCTCAACAGAAGAGTAAATACGAAATCCTCAAATACCGAATATTACCTCGAATGGAATATATATATATATATATATATATATATATATATATATATATGACCAATAATAAATAAAATATCAAATCTCAAGTCAGGAAGAAACGCCGATTCCCTATGAAAAATTACGCACGATTTTGCCGAAGCGAACGACCCCATCCCATAAGAGTGATTGTACAATATTCCGTCGTGGTCGTGCGACCTGATCCCATAATACAACTGAGGTTGTACAACCCGATCCACAGATACATCTCATAATACTGACGAGGAGAGAGACCCGATCCCATAATAGTATTGTTAAGGCGTTCAGCCCCATCCCATAATAGTACTGCTAAGGTGTTCAGACCGATCCCATAAGAATAGTGAAACTTTTGACGAGTCACTGGCCCAACTCATGAATATATGTGTGAGATATGAAATTTAAGAAGCTTTCGAACAAATAGGTACAACGTGAGAGAAATCCGTAAGAGAAAGTATAATTTTAACGGCTAATCAAGTAGTGCGTCAAGTATCTAAAATAGCAATATTTTATACTCTACGCAAGTCTAGTCTCAGGCTAAAACATAAATTAAAGCATTTAAACAGGCAAGAATAACTCAAGTGGTACAATTAAAATATGGCGTGAGTCTAAGTCTACCAGGTCATAATCAAGAATCTAACATACGCGTGGACACTCATCACTTCATATGTGCGTAGCTCCCATAACACTTAGCACGTAACAAATATATCACCTACGGGGGTTTATTCCCTCTTACAAGGTTAGATAGGAGACTTACCTCGCTCCAAAATCCGATAACCGGCTGCAAAGCCTCTCTAACAACTCAAATAAAGGACAAACGATCTGAAACTAGGAAAAGAACATGCAAACAAATCAAATATACTCAAAGACTCATAATTTAACAATTATAAACAATTTTCAACTCCACACGAAAAGTCAACAATGTCAACCCCCAGGGCAACGCACTTCGATTTCGCAAATTCTCGAAGAAAAATATTACACATAGCACCACGAACTCAAATCTATATCTAATTCAAAATTTCATGCCCAATTTCTTGGTCAAAACTCAAAAATACCATTTCTAGGTTTTCTTCCTAAATCTCATAATTTGTACACAATTTGCATGCTTAAATCTATACATAATCCATGGATTTAGCTCACAATGAGTAAAAATCAATTACCTTATGATAGATGATGAAAATGCCCCTTCAAAATTGCCCCAAATCACCTCACCAAGAGAGAAATTGAACAAAATGAGCTTAACCCCTGTGCTCACTGTTATAAAGCTTCTGCCAGGCCCTTCATCGCATTCACGGGCCACTGGTCGCGTTCGCGAAGGACTTCTTGCCAACGCTTCGCATTCGCGGCCTACCTATCGCGTTTGTGATTATCAAATTCCCCTAGTCATGAGCCCCTCCTTCGCATTTGCGATTGCCCTGCCCCGTTCGTGAAGGGCAATCTGCCCAGCTCCTGTTCCTCACGTTTATGTCTACCATGTCGTGTTCGTGTAGGGCCGAATCACCTTAGCCCCAGCGCCTTCCCCGTGTTTGCGACTCCTCTTTTGTTTTTACATAGCACAAAATCCAGCAGCCGAAATCCTTCATCTTGAACGTGTGACCCCTACCGCGTTTGTGAAGAACAACACCAAAACTAGTAGCCAGCAGCAGCAAAACACATTATCATGGTCTGAAACAACCCCAAAACACACCAGAAGGTCCCAAGACCCCGTCCAATTATCCAAACCAGTCCCAATACCTTGTCCAAATTTATCTAAGGGCTCGATAAACTACTAATAACATCAAAACCAAGAATCAACGATAAAATTCCTTCTCTTGGCTTTCAAACCTTCAAACTTTGCCAAATACATCTGAATCACACTTAGACTTTTCGGATCACGACCGAACATGTCACACATGTTCCAATCAGCTAAATGAATCTATCCAAGGTCCCAAAATACCATCCGAAGTCAGATAACACCAAAATCTACTCCAAGTCAAACTTAGCAAATTCAAAAACCTTCAAAATATAAACTTTCGACAATAAGCGCTGAATCTCTCCTAGATAATCGGATACTCAAACCAAATGTATTTCCAAGTCCTAATTTACATTACAATCCTATAGGAACCTTCAATTCTTGATTCTAAGGCTGTTTACTCAAAAGTCCAACCTTGGTCAACTCTTCCAACTTAAAGATTTCAAATTGAGAATTATTCTTCTAAACCAACTCCGAACTTCTTGAAAATTGAAATCAACTACACATACAAGTCATAGTACATTTAGTGAAGCTACTCAAGGTCTCGAACTGCCGAATACCATGCTAGAGCTCAAAACTACTAGTCGGATCGTTACAATATTATATTTGTGCCTAATTAAAATCGTGTAGGGAAAACCCATTCGGGATAAAAAGCTTCGCTAAGGAAAAGAGAATAACAAGTATTTTAGATATTTTTATTGGTCTTGTTACCATGCATGCGACCTTGCAGGAAGTCCCCGTCTGATGGGTGCATTGTTCCTATGACTACAAGTTAGGAAATATAGAAAAAACTTAGAAGGCTACGCGCACCTATGCTTTGGCAATAATATCGCTTCAGGTGGCAAACGTTACATCTATTTTGTAATTCTTCAAGGGTACTATTTTCAAGTTGTTCTGCGCCTTTGCCGGCTATCCTAATGACTCGATATGGTCCTTTCCTATTTTGACTCAATTTTCTTGCGTTAATTTCCTTTATTCTTACTGTTACTTTTGGAGGACGCAATCACCTACTTTGAAGTGTCGCAAGCTAGTTCTTCATTGAAGTATATTTCAAATCGTTGTTTTTGCACCATAGTTCGGATGAGAGTAATGATACGTCGTTCCTCAAGTAAGTTTAACCAAACAGCTATGGCTTTGGAATTAGTATCAGAGCCTCTTTATGGTAGACAAAAGAGAAGGATGTCTCTCTGGTGGTGACTTTTGAGGTGGTTCGGTGAGCCCATAATACTCCAGATAGTTCCTCAGTCGATTTTCCCTTAGCTTGTTCAAACTTTCTTCTTGATGATTTGTATCAAAGTTTTGTTTGTTGACTATGCTTGACCATTTGCACTAGGATAATTGGGAGTTGATGTGATCTTTTGATTTTTCAATCCTTCAAAAAACTAGGTTATCTTGGAGCCAATGAACTGTGACCCATTATCATAGGCTATTTCCTTTTGGAACCCCGAATCTACATATGATATAGTCCAAATGATGTCGATCACCTCAAGCTCTCGGATTTGCTTGTAGGCTCCTACTTAAACCCAATTTGAGAAATAGTAAGCCAAAACTAATAGAAGTTGTACCTGACCAGGTGCTGGAGGCAATGATCCTCTTGTGTTCATTCCCTATTTCATAAAGGGCCACGATGGGATGACAAAGTGAAGGGGTTCTACTGGTTGATGAAACATCTGCACGTGCTGCTGGCACTTGTCGCACTTTTGCACAAATGACTTAGTGTGTTGATCCATTTTGGACCAATAGTACTGGGTCCTCATTAATTTTTGTACTAGTGACTCATACCTAGAGTGGTTGCCACAACTACCTTTGTGTATTTCTCCCCTCAAATAATCAGTTTCTCCCGGGCCTAGGCACTTGGCTTGCCGGCGATAAAAAGAACTTCGGTGCAACTGATCCCCGATCATGCAGTAACAAGCTGCTTTGATTTTGAGGGCCTGTGAAGATTTACTATCATCAGGCATTGTACCCTGCCGCAAATAACCCTTAATATCATTGCATCAGTCCCAAGTTAAACTTGCGGAATATACCTCGTTAAGTTTTGATTCCACTGCTGAATGGAGGAGAAACACGATCGAGTCCAGCCCCGATTTTGGGATGTCAGATGATGACCCAGGGTTAAATAGAGCATCCTCCTCTACGTTCTCTTCTCATTAAATCTGCATCATCTTCCATTCTTTCAACTAGGATAACACATGACCTTGCTTAAGTATTTTCACATATGTTCCTCTTTGGCAGCGTAAATGCCAAGGACCTAGTTGACTACCAATTGCGAGTCGCTTCTTAACTCCATATTCTCCGAGTCAAGTCCCAGTGCCAATTCGAGACCTGCAATTACGGCCCCATATTCGTCCTCATTGTTAGTTAAAGGAACACATTTTATAGCTTGCCCGATTGTTTCTACGGATGGTATAGTTAGGAATATTCCAAGACCAGCTCCTTTCATATTAGAGGCGCCATTCAAATACAGGATCCATACCCCATGCACATTCCCAAAGGCAGTATTTCCTCCTTCTCCACATTAGGCATCATGCCAAGATTGAAGTCGGCTTTGGAGTCTATTAAGACCTGCAACTTAATGGTAGTCTGGGGTTGATATGTTATGTCGTACTCACTCATTTTGACTCGACTATTTGAATAATTGTCCCGAGAGCTCTGGCTTATGCAGGATGCTCCGTAACGGGAAAGCAAAGACTCACAAATCGAATGACATTAAAAATGAGGCGTAAGTTTACCGGCAACTATTTGATTGTTTGATCGATGTGGGGCAAGGGGACAAGTCTTCCGGACATACTTTATTCTACTCTTTAAAATCTACGCACATCATAAACTTGTTGAGCTTTTAGGTACTATAAATACGTTAGGTAACCAATCCAGTTATCTTACTTCCACGGTTAACCCTATATAAAGTAATTTAGATACCTCCTCTATGACAAACTGATTACAATCGAAGGAAAGCTGTCACTTTTTCTACTTCACAGGAGGGTGATCTGGGTCAAAGCTGAGCTTCTGGGTAACCAAATACGATAGAATACTTGTTATGTCTAAGTGGGACCAAGTAAAGTAATCTATGTTAGCTTTTAAGAACTCTATGAATTTGAGTCTGAGTACAAGATCGAGGCCCGAACCCAGAAATACCTTTCTTTCTAATTCGCCGGCTAAGAGGATGACTTCCTTGAGCTCTTTTGTCATTTATTTTGTGACATTGGTATCCTCCGGAGCTTTGAAAGTTATTGGTACATTAGGTTATACTGATTCCTCTTCTTCAAGATCTCTCTCCCCAGCTAATCCATCTCTGACCCAAGGTTGGTCAAAAGTACTGGTTGTAGTAATTGCTATAATCTGCCCCCACTCTGCTTTGTCCTATTGCTATGACAAGAGCATGCATTTCTTGAGTCGCTAATGGCTCTCCTCGAATTTCCCTTATCCCAATGGAGTAGGAAACTTCACAACTTGGTGAAAAGTTGATGGGACCGCTTGCATGAGGTGGAGTCAAGGCCTTCTCTGGATGATATTGTAAGACATATCACCAGTCATGACGTCGAGCATCGCATCTTGGACGATTCCTCTGGCATAAATAGGCAATTTAATCTCCTCCCTGGATCATCTCACTAGCCATGTTGAACCTGGCTAGCAGCTTTATGGTTGGAATTATCTTATCAACCAGCTACATCTCCTCTATGGGCTGAAGTTGAATGATGTTGGCCGAACTACCTGGATCAATTAGCAAACACATTTTAGAATTTAAGACACGAAAGGATATCACCAATGCATCATTGTGCAGATATGAAAGTCCATTGCAGACGGTGTTGCTGAAGGTGATTAAATCATGCTCCGAGAACTCTCGGTCTCTCTTCGAAAACGAAGACTTTGGTCTTTTTGGAGGCTGATAAGGTGACCTCGCTGACTGCTTCTCCAACAAAAATTAGGTTGATTGTTTGTTTCGACGATGGCGACATCCTTGGTTCTGCGCCATCCCAATTCTTATTCAGGTGTTATGCTTGGCTCAGTTACAGAGGAATTCCTTTAAATGCCCAGCCCTAAAAAGTTGTGCCACTTCGCCTCATAATTACTAGCAGTCCTCAATAAACTACCCATAAGTGTTGTGAAAATCACATCATAGGTTCTAAATTTTTCCTGTCAGGGTTGGAACGGATCTCCCTCGGGAACCTAGCTTCCGTGACATCTCTTAAGGCTGTGAAAAGTTTCACGGTCCCGATGCTAAAATTATATTTGGATAGACTGATAAGTGGGGATATTGACTACTTATTAGCATCTTTTCGCTTTTGTTTTAGTCTGAAAGTATTGATTTACATTCCCGAAACTAATAAAATTGTGCAAATTACAGGAATGTTGGAAGTTTGGTCTACCAGGATGAAATCCGAATCAAAAAGGAGTGTTCCAAAGCACAAAGCATTAAAGGGCGCAGAGGCAAAGAAATGTAGTCGGCAGAAGAAATTGCGGCCGCAAACCAGGCAACAGAACCCAACAGGATTTTGACCAACGTGCGGACCGCACATGTATTGTGCCGCCGCAGAACAGGGCTCTCACTGACAAAAATTCAAAATTCATAAAATATATAAAAAGACCAAGTCCTGGCGCATTGCTGAAGTGCGGACCGCACAAGAATTGTGCAGCCGTAGAAGTTGCTTCACAGTCGCAATCCAGAAATGTGCGGCTGCAAAACCCACTCTCCGGCCAGTTGAAGAAATATACGGACCGCACATGGAATTGTGCGACCGCAGAACCTCCCGATGGGCATTTTTGTCAGCGAATTTCGGCCCACTATAAATAGACGAGTATCACTATTTTAGGTCAACTTTTGAAGTAGAAAGTTGTTGTAGCCATTACCTTTTGCCATTTTAGGAAGTTATTGATTATTTTAGTGTTTAAACATTATATTTCATCAATTTAGTCTTTGATTATGGGTTTTATTTGCATTTCTTCTATATTTTCTTTAATACCTAGTATGAGTAGCTAGATATTTACTAGGGTTGTGACCCAACCCTAGTGTGTAAAACTTATGGGTATTTTATTTAATGCTTTTTTATGATTGGGTGTTGATTATTTTGCATAGTTCATGCTTCAATTTTATAATTAATGATTGAAAATATTGATATATGCCTTTTTGACTTAGTCTCTACTTGAGAAAGAGGGACCTAGTTTAGGATAACTTGGCTAATGAGGAATTGGGTTAATTGAGAGTTTGATTAGCCTAATTGAAGGGTTCAAACTAGAGATAGTAAGAACCTGAATTGAGATCATATCAACCATTTTGTTTGATACCCTTTTGGGCTTGAGAAAGCAAAATTAGGCAAAATAACTCTTTGACCGAGAGGTATTGAGTGGGTATCATAGAGTTGGGAGCTAAAATACACCCCAATCAACAAAATAAGTATTAACGTATTTAAGCCAATAGGTGAATACCTAGGTCATGGTCACATCCCTAGGTTTTTAAACTATTTGGAAAAACACCAAAAACAATCTTTCATTTCTAGTTTCTTTTACTTAGCTTACAATTGTTAGAGTAATAGTAGAAGTTAAATCAAGACCTTTTGTGGAAGTACAAATTTAGTTAATCCACTCGCTTTCTTCAAGTATATACTCCTAACACCTCGGATAACTCCCTATGGATATGATCCCACTCATAGTTGGGTAATTTATATTGCACGACCATATTATATCTCTTATCAAGGTGTGTTGTGGACGTCATCAATTTTTGGCGCCATTGTCGGGGAGTTAAAATAGTGTTAGCTATATATTTAGGTTTTTTTTAGAATATCTTCTTTTCCTTCTGTGTAACCATGGCAGCAAATAATGATCTCGGAAATATGCATTTGGGGGATGTGGACGTCGAGGATGAGCAAGTTGAAGAAGTACCTCTTGAACCTCAAGCCAATCGAAGAGGCTGGGTGCCTCATGGCAATGTACCCGCTCCACCCCCACCTCCACTACGAGTGGCTCCACACCGGGTGTTACCCAATGAAGGATATGCTAGTGCAATAGTCCTTTCCCATATTAGGGCGGGCAACTTCCAAATCACCAATGTGATGCTCACTTTGCTTGAGCAACGGGATTTTTTCACCAGTGCTCAACTCAAAAAGCGTATAAATATTTGAAGGGGTTTGTGGATACTTGTTGGGGGAGCAAACAAACAAATGTCTCTGAGGATGTATTAAGGCTAAGGCTTTTTCCGTTCTCTCTAAGGGGGAAGGCTTTAGATTATTTGGAACCATTCCCGAACCATTCCATTCACACTTGGGATGAGTAGGGGGAAACATTTATTGCCAAGTTCTTCTCCCCCAAGCACATGGATGCACTTCGAGATAATATTTTGGCATTCAAGCAAGAGCCAAATGAACTACTACATGAAATATGGGAGTGATATAGAACTATGGTCAAGAAATGTCCCAACAATGATATGACGGAAAACATGATTCAACAAACCTTCTATCGTGGGATTAACACAACTAACCAATGTGTAGTGAACCAACTTGCCGGTGGGAACTTTATGAATACACCTAATGCGAAGACGTGTGAGATTTGGATGAAATGGCAGAAACGTTATTGGCTTGGCAATTCCGGGCCAATGTTCCACAAGGTGATCTGAATATGATCCACCTTCACAAAGAATTGCATGACAATGGGCAAGCCATTTCTGAATTGACTACTACAATGAATCAACCAGCAAAGGCTCAACTTCATCAAGTGCAAAATCCTAAGCAAGTCAACATGATGGTAAACAAGAGCAGGACCAAGGGTCCACAAGTGCAAAATCGAGTAGAGAACTATGTGCAAGAAGATAGTGGCTTTGAGCAAGATGATTCCTATAATGAGCAAGAAGAGGAAGTGCAATTTGTGAACAATTTTCAAGCGCAAAGAAACAATTTCCAAGGCCCAAACCAAAAACAATGGAGACCTCAAAACAATCAAGGGAAATTAGAGCGAAAACAACAATCAAGGGAATTGACATAACAACAACAATCAAGGACACTATAATGGAAATAACCAAGGAAATTGGGCCGGGGGGGGGGG